>OMLB01045000.1:0-10000 GCA_900302555.1 Myripristis jacobus | reverse complement strand
GTTGCATTTGTGTGCAAGAACTCTCTCTACTTAATGCTTTAATATACAGAGTTCATGTTAGTACCACCTATGTGTTATGTGAAGAATAGTATGTTGGCATATAGGTATTACCAGTTATTGCATTACAAAGCTTAACTAATAACCATGCTGCTGTCACTAAATGTTTATGATATTGTGATTATGGAGGAACATTAGACAGCTCAAGTACAATAATGTTGTTAACAGTATAATTTTATTTTGGGAGTGACTCCTTTGAGAGTTGAAGCCCTATCCCTGACACTGTCAAATGGCTCTACTCACCAAGGTCGCATAGGTTACTTTAAAAAATTGTTTGTAGTTACTAATTACCTCATCAAACTGCTGCTGTTTTATAGATAATCTGAGGGATTACACATACTCAGCAGTGTACTCGAATTACTTTCAGATTACCTTACTTTATGAAGCTGCTGGAACAGATAATGAAAAATTACAAATGGTTACTTTAGGTTCATGCACAAACAAAAATCCTCTTTTGTGACACATGTTGACACAATGTGGTCTTTAAAAACGTTCCCAAAAGTAATCCTGTATTTTTTCACCTGTATCTGTAATCAGAATACATACCAGAGACATAATAGAGCACTTATAAATTTAGAATGTCATGTGTTGTTTACAAGTGTCACATTACCCACCTCGGCCTGTGTTTCCAGATTGAGCGCACACTGTTTGAGGACACTGTGAAGACACTTAATAATTACTACGCAGAGGCAGAGAAGATCGGAGGCCAGTCTTACCTGGAGGGATGTCTGGCCTGTGCGACAGCCTATCTCATCTTCCTCTGCATGGAAACACGTTATGAGAAGGTCAGAGTGGCGACGTCTGACTTGCCACTTGTTTAACGATCCAGGTCAAGGTTTAATATCTGCCTTGGAAGCCAATTTGAACCCACGTGCGACCTCTTATTGTCCTCTGTCTGCTGGTTGTGTCTGTATTTTAGGTGCTGAAGAAGATAGCCAAGTACATCCAGGAGCAGAATGAGAAGATCTATGCTCCCAGGGGTCTGCTCATCACTGATCCCATAGAAAGGGGGATGCGCGTTGTATCCTTTGAGTGTGCATGGCTGTGTGTGTTTATGCGTGCAAAAGCATAAGCACGCATCATTGTGTGTATTTAACTCTACCATACGTCAATAGTGCTTGGTCCCTAACTCCTCTGTCCTCAGATTGAGATTTCCATCTATGAGGATCGGGGCTCCAGCGGGTCCAGCTCGGGGAGTAGCTCCATGTCCGGTAGCACCGCCCGATGACTGGGTGCTGATCGCCACCACATCCCCCGATCACTCACAACCCTGGAGGTCAGCCTGGAGAACCAAGGACAATGATACGAAGCTCCTGTCCCAACACTTAGCTCATACATCCCAAGGCTACGTTCACACAAAGGGTTTTGCGAGCATGTGAGATTAAACACAGGCATGTTGCTCCTCACCTTCCATCACATAAAAAAGCTGTCCTTGCTTCTTTTCCTCAGCAAACGCTTAAAACACGCACTTTAATAGTATGCCGCAAAGCAAGGTGCAAGTGCTCGTACAATAATGCTAAGATGCAATGTCTCACTGAAAATATCTGTTTAAAAACACAGTTTGCTGGTAACACTTTGTGTGAATGTACCATTATTTGCCTTCCTGTCATTCTTAAAGTTACCACAGTCATACACGTGTGATTTGGTAGGGGAGAAAAAGATGGAGGGAGGAGAGAGGAAGTATTGAAACAGGAGTGACACCCAAACCTGACCCAACTTCACACCTCAGCCGCCTCAGCTGCACCACGCAGGGCCGATCAGCCAGAACCTCACCCGGACCGCACCCGACCTGCCGAGAGTCAGCCAACCACGGACATAGACTGAATGGAGCTCATTACCTCCAACCTCACACACACCAGACATCGGCTCTACAGCACATCCTTTTACAGTTGTTATTTGTACTTGTTTGAGCATGCTGCAATCTCTCAAATTCACTGGTCTCAAATGTACAAATTCAAGGATGTATGACAATCTGAGCAGGGTCCTGCAAACCTTCACTTACCCAGAAATACAAAGGCAAGGAGCCAATCCTCCCACGTCTGATGGAAAACTGTTAAAATGTCAGCTGTCTGGTGGCAGATGAATGTACTTCAGTCCATCCATGTATATAATGTAGCAGAACTCTAGTATTTCTCACATGAAGCTTGTATTTAACTTATTAGACAGACGCGCGCACACACCCACACACAATGAAATACTAACCTCTTGGTTTCACTGAGCGGGACCAACTCTTCCAACATGTTGATTATGCAATGACCTGCTCGGCATTAAGAGCAGCAGGGTGTAGAGAAAGAACGAGTCAGAAGTCTTCCTGAATTTCACCTGTTGTGTTTTGAAATACACAAACGCTTCCTTAATTGCTGTACAAACCTCCAAAGAACAACAACAACTGCCAAAATTGCCCCACAAATGTGAATGTGTCTTTTATTTTTTGGTGACGTTCTGTAGTTGTGCAAAAAAGAAAAGAAACAATCTTTCATACTGCTTGTTGTTTGATACACATGGCAATGCGGTGTACTACTAGCGTCAAATAAATACTGTTTCATCACAGCCACATGAAGCTCATCTGTTTTCACTACAACCACAAAATGACTACCAGCCTTCAGCGTCTTTCTGTCAACTTGCAGTCAGAGTGATGTTTCGGATCCTTTTTGGTCATTTTGGTCCAACATGTTTATGAGTGTAAGAGAAAACCTTTCTTGATATGCAGATGTGCATTCTCCTATGTTTAATACGTTCCACATAACATTCAAATAATAAACTGGAGTAGGGACGCAAAGACATAATCTCATTCATTATTCTACACAGAAAAATAAAGGTGCCGACTGGAACCTGGAATGGTTCTTCAGAGTAATGCCATTGTAGAACCTACACAAAAACATCCACAAAAATGCTCTTCGAGGAACCAGCAATTGTTACTACAGACAAAAGAAAAAAAGGCACGTGGAAATAGCAGTTCATTCCCGTTTCAAAACAAAAAATACAGGCTTCAACTGCTATTGTAGATAGTTTTTTATGGTGGTGCTATACGAGAACTGTTCTTGATTCCACAAAGAACCTTTAAGACCAGTTCTTTAAAGAGACATTTCTTTAAATAGTTCTTCAAAGAACCCCCAGAGGTGCTTAGAACACCCAGTGAATCCATGAAGAACGCTTTTCAAATGTTTTTTTTTCCCCAATGAGGAACCATCCACTAAATAAAGTGACTCTCTTTAGTAGCTGATGATTCTTTATGGAATCTTTTAAAGAACCAATATTAGAGGCATTATATGTATGTGTGTGTGTGTGTGCATGTGTGTGTGTGTGCGTGTAATAAAGATGACAACACAAAACTGAATTTATTATTAGTAGTACTAGCAGGAGGAGGAGGATTGTATACAATGAAAACACAGTATGTGAATTTGCTAAGACTTTGTGACAGGCCTTGGTCAGGCAGGCAAGGAAATTTTCCCGCACATGCTCACATGCTCATCTTACTAATATACCATACTGTAACACATTCACCTGGGTGACATGATGCTCATCACAATCCAAGTTATCAATGAGCTCATTTATAACATGAAGTGTCCAGTTCATAGCAGCATACACCAAGCCCTCTCCTTGATGACTACAGACATTGTGACAGGCAGATATGATAACACAGTGTCAAACGATGCAGCATCTTAAAACAGATGGTCACATCATGACAGGATGACGAAGTCAGAGTTTTGTACAGTGCTCCTGTAATCCTCAAGAAATACTGTGTTCGCGTAACGTCATTACCCCGAGGGCTACCATCGCTTCAGATATGTCAGCGTAGATGACACCAGCAGACACTGTGGTACAGCTGCCCACCAGAAGGCTTCAAATGTGGAGACAGAGGCGGAGCGGACCCAGTTATAAAACGGAGCCAAAGCTGCATGGAGGGAGAGAGAATAAGGGAGTACAAGAAGAAATGGAAAAGGAGGGATAAAAGTCTGGTGAGACTGAGTTCACTACAGAAGGCTGAAAAGATGGTTAAGGGAATGAATAAGAGCAGTGGGTGGTGTAGGAGGAGGGCAGAAGAGAAGTGAGCTAGTCTACTTTACAGGGACATTTGGAGATTTGAGTGTGTTTTTTTTTTAAAGAATGATGATCTTTTCCTTTCTGCTGGCAGCCAGCCCTTTGTTAGTATTAAAACTATTTTTTTTCAGCCACAGAATTCAAGTCTTGACTTTTTCTTTGTGTTCCTCCATCCTCACTGATCACACATTTGCCCTTCAGCACACCTGTTGGTGGCACAAACTTAAACTGGATGTAGGTGCTGGCACAAACTGCGTGGTTGTTATGACACACACGCAGCACCTGTTTGTTCTTATTATCTGAATGAGTAGGATAGTAGAGCTCGGGTGGACTGCTGAGGCTGTATGTGGGAGGTGAGGAGGAACGGCAAGAAATATATAAGACACTTCAGTTTGTTTGTTTTTTTTTACTTATGAAATGATAATCTGACTCACCCAACATATTGATTTGAAGCAGTTTATTTAGAAGTTGGGCCTCAGCACATAAAAGACAACAATAGCCTAGTAACAAATCTGAACAATGAAGGTTTAAGAGAATAAAACATTCATAAAATATAAGGCAATCTACTCATAGAGTAAAGAAATGACAAGGCTGCATCTTAACACAGGAAAAAAAACAACAGTGAAAGAAAATTATAGCCATGTTTTCTATGATAATCATGTACCTGCACACATACAAAAAAAAAGAAAAAAATAATAATTGTATCTCACAGTACTGCACTCAAATGCCTGCAGAAAAATAAAAGGGAAAGACATAGGAAATAAAATAAATAATTCATGTCAAATTGTGTTATTAATGTTGGGAGCATGTATAACATTCATAATTACACAGAGCTTTGCCTACCTGCACAGCGGCCATTATTGACAGAAAAGCCTTCGCCACACTGAAAAACAAAAGTGAGAGGAATTTAATTGATACTCAAAGCAAATATGTTTGTCGATTTTAATTTTACAGAGCAGTGTCACTGAGTGAATGCTGAAATGCTGGAGACGAGAGACAGACCCAGCACCCTGTAAATGCTGACTCTGAAACCCAATAGAGTGATTGGGGTGACTGGATAAATTAATTAGGTCTTTAGTAGAACTGGCTGAGATGTTACCCGTGATCATAGCTCATGCCGCTGATCCATGCTGCGTACCTGCGTATCATTGGCAAGCACAGGCATTTCCCCTTCCTTTGGATAGGCTTCTTCCACCACAGAGTTCATTTCATTAGGCAGAAGAGGCCGAGCCACTGAGGTGCCATCTGGCCAAGAGACCTCCAGTACAGTCACCTCATCACTTCCTGTTCGTTTCGAGGAGAAAGGTGGCGAGGGGATCCCAAGTCAGTGAAAATACTTGCACCACAAGAGGAAAACACTCTACTGATAACAACACTGGGTGTATGTTTTTGAATACATATAATGAAGTCTTTTTTTAGGAGTCTATGAAGAAAAAGGGGAAAGGAAAGTACCTAAACCAAAGTGGGCGACAGGTTCCATCTCACACAGATACCCCGAGCCTCCGTCGATGATGCGTGTGTGAGCTCCGCTCTGCTTGGTGAAGGCTGTCACCTTGGCACCCCGGGCAAAAGATCCAAACTGGGTGCGAGGGATCACTCGGAGCCACTTATTGGTTGAGCCCTGAGGAGATCAACAGAGAAGTTTAAGTTTGTACGTTAGAGCCCTGTTAATATGGATTACCCCAAATTCTTCTCTTCCTGTCTGTCTCTGTCTCTCTTTCTCACGTTACCAACACACAAACTCTTGTCTTTCTGTTTTTTTAGAGGACATTATATTGACTTCCATTAACTTTTCACAGCCTTTCTGTAATCTTAACCATACCAAAAGCATGCCTAACCCAAACCTTAACCCTAACCTTAACCTAAATCTAATTCTAACCCTAATTCTAACCTTAACCGATAATCTGTAATTTGCTTTTGTAGCTGTGTGGACCGGCCAAAATGTCCTCACTTCCCAAAAAATGTCTCCACTCTGTTGGTGAAAAATGCATTCTGGTCCACCCTATGTAGTATTTACAAGTACACACACACACACACCTGTGTGACCTTGAAGACAGAGATAGGCTGGGAGGCGCTCTCTCCATGTGCCAGCAGTAGGTCCAGCTGTCCGTCGCCGTCCAAGTCTGTTACAGTGCCACCTGTCCACCACACAGACAGAGACCTTTCAGTGCACTGGCTTACATAACAGCCCCACTCTGCTGTTTATCTGACCATTATGTCAGTGTTAATCTAATCCAGAGGGCTTGTCCCCAAAGGTCGAGGTAGTACAGCGAGTCTCGCAGTGAGTATTTATTCATCTTAGGAAATAAAAATAAAAACTGGAAGAAAAAAAGCGCTGTCATAACTAAATCTGAGACTGCTGCCATCTGTTATGAGATCAGAGACAGATGTGTTGACCTGTGCCTCGTCCCTGCGGCTCAGCGGCGTCTCCCACGTTCAACTCCTGGATCAAAGGATCTGCACCGGCTCTTTTTGACACCCTGCACACACACAAACACACACATAGTTCTGAGGATAGCTTATAATGTAAGCAATACTACAGGATCGCTCCCATGCCACCATTTGGTACAAATATGTGCCAGTTATTTTTTAATTGCTGGGTGTTTTGGAACTGATCAGTTTGCATATGCCGTTTTTTTAAATGGCAATTGTGTTGTTACCTGAAGACTCTGTTAGGGGCGTTTCCTCTGTAGGCAATGTTGTTGAAAAACACATCCAGCTCCTTGTCGTTATCAAAGTCAGCAGCAATGACCGTGCGCACCGGGGAGGGGGTTGCAAATGCTGCAGTGGCTATGTTCTGCACACAAAAACACATTACAGTCAAGTCATATATTATATTAGAATTGATCCCTTTAACCCTGGTTTATCTGGCACCCACTCCCTTTCCATGCCCCACTACCGTGTCCCCTTTCCCTACCCTGAACTTGTTGTCGCTGCCCTGCAGGAAAAGTCTGTGTGGGCCGTTCCAGTTGCCGTAGACAATGTCTGTCTTTCCATCGCCGTTGAAGTCAGCTAGTGCTACTCCTCTGCCATGCTGGTATCGGTCCTCCACACCTTCAAAGGTTGGCACATTGGTAGACATTACAAAACAGCTAGCATCTTAGCACATATTAAAAAATAAACTTTCAAATAATAATGAACTAACAGTAAATGAGAATATGCTTCTCTATGTTTTCCAGCTGGAACCACAGATAAGCATATTCATGTGATCATAATTAATTGAAAGCACTTTCTACCTGCTTCCCTTCTCAGTGACACACACCTGCCTTTTTGGCCACGTCAACAAAAGTCCCGTCTCCATTGTTCTTGAACAGGAAGTTGGGCCCGTTCTCGTTATCACAGAACACGTCAGACATCACCGGGCTGAGGATGGGTCCCACTACCACGCCACGCCCACCTGTACAATAAGCAAATATTGACAGCTCCACTTTATCCGATTTAAAAATATCACACTCTACACCTCATTATCCCAAGATGTGTGACATCCTGATCCCAGACCTGTGAACTTGTTGACTCCGGCCTGAGAAGCCACTTCAGACAGAGCAATGACGCCGTTGGCCACATCACTAGCAGCCTCGTCCATTTCTATGAGAGCGTGGGGGCCGATGTTGCCACTGGCATAGTTGGCAACGTAGACTGCATAACGGCCTGTACCCTGCAGGACCAAAATGTAGACAAGCAAGTGAAAGGTTTAGTAGAAGGAATCTGGAGACAGCTGTGTGGAACAACAGAGGGTTAGACTTATGAGGATGTGGGATTTATAAGGCTTGAGGGAACTGGAAGAGGATGACAGTATTGCTGAGACATCAGAAAACATTGACATGAGCAATTCCGCAGACAGAGTGGGTTTCCTGACCTTCCTATCCACACACGCCACAGATCGTCCTGCCATACGATTCGCCACACCTCGAAGCACGTTGATGTTGTCACTCAGCAGATCCTCAAAGCGCCCATTGCGAAACTTGAAGAGCTTGTCTGAGTAACTTGCCCGTCCTGCCACAGAAATGAATCAGTTATAATAAGATAGAGATACCCAGATGCCTGAAGTGACTTGCTGGTGCCATGCAATATGCATATAATACTCTATCGCTGTTTACCTGAGTAGGCATTGTTTGTATTGAGGAAATAGATCTCCTCGCGCCCGTCTCCGTCCACATCACAGGCAGTGACTCCAATAGCGTTCCCTGCTGTATCCCTCAGGGCGTAGTACGGAGAGTTGCTGTCATCCACGGCGATGTTTACGAGCTTGTTCTGATTGCGATCATATTTTAGCACCAGGTTGGGCCCGTTGTACCTGAGGAAGAACAAGGACGTCAAAAAGTCTGAGGCACTTACTTTACTTTGATTTTATTTCCTCTGGATTTCTGACAAAGTGAACATGAAGAAGGAATAGACCTAACAGCGGCACCCCTTCGCCAGTCCCTCTATCCTGCAGTCATTAACCATTTTCACACTCACCCTGCCACCACCACTTCCAGATCGCCATCACCATCGACATCTGAAACAGCCATCCCATAATTGAGCTGTGTAGGATTGTGCAAACTGTCGGGAGGAAGCATGGTGTCTGTCACGACCTGAAACAAGGGCTCTGAGCTCTGAGCGAAGGTCTGGTGCCACAATCCTACGAGGAGGAGCCACAGACTTGAACGCCACATCACTGCAACCTGGAGGGACAGGAGCACAGGTGGGTCATTCACATTAATTCAAGATGCAGATGAGAATCATCAAATAGCTCGTAAAGGACAGAGTGGATTTATAATGTGGAGAAACTATGTCCTGGAGCACAGTGCAGCTACAGCCTGTTATCTTTATACCAACAGAGGTATGTGCACAATTTCACAGACAGCCATGACTGATTATTAGCATTCTTCCACAGAGCCAAATCATCACTCAAAGACACAGACTTTTATTCAACAGAGTGCAAAGCTCTGCCTCTACAATTGGTAACATGGTATTACAATTATTTTCAGCATTTCAAAAAAGTGTAACAACTTATCATTAACATACTATAATAATGCACTCATGATAATGTAATAAATTTTCCACTGGAGGAAAAAGTAGCCACATAACTATTATATGTTATATAACTATTATATAGGTGACAGGTGTGTATCGAATATTGGTGATTATTCAATGCTAATTTCTAGCATTACATCATGAAAATGGAGCATTTACACCTGCCATTCATATATCAGTGAAATAAAACAACAGCAGCCACAGTGCCTATTAGTTACCATTTTCTGTTCCATTAATAGAAAGGTTATCATATTAATAGCATCATCACACAATGAGCTGCCAGTTGTAATGAATCTCAAATGGAAGGCTACATAAGCACTTGCATAAAACCTGGTATCTTGTGCTGTTCTGCATAGCCTGGGTGCAGAATGGCGCAGAAAGCAGGGTTGCCTTGGGATGCATGGGTTTCATTACTCGCATAATGATTCCCTCACTTACTACACCATGATCATCCGGCTTACCTGATATTAGAGTGTGGAGAGTAAATGTGTTTGATTCGTTGCAGCGGTCCCGATCTTCACATCAGTTCTGGCACGGACAACGTTTTTTTCTTCAACCTTACACAACTTTGGCTATGCAACAGCTTGCATAAGTGACTGACCAATCAGTGAGGATCTGTCTGAATAATTATGCAGTTGACCAATGGTTGGCCTGCGGTACCCCGAGCATGTGCTCCAGAGGCGCCTCTGCTCCGCCTCATCTAGGGTGACAGTATCCTCCTGGAAGAAAAAAAAGCGTACCTTCAAGCGACAGCATTGAAATATATGCTTAGGTAATATACAAAACTACAATACACAACCCGCACAGACACACTTACTCTCTCTCTCACACACACACACCTTTAATATGGCATGTCATTACAAATAGCCTATTACAAATAGCCCTG
>OMLB01044997.1:2345-13047 GCA_900302555.1 Myripristis jacobus | reverse complement strand
CCCCTTAAACGGCCCCTCCTGGTGGCCATCACAATCTGGCAACCCGTCTCCCTGCGCTCCCAATTAGTGGATTAACCTGTGCTCTGGCAACCCGGCTCCCTCTCCACCTCCTCTATCCCCTCCCCACCCCCTTGCTCCCCATTAGAGGCATGTCGGTGCCAAGCGGGAGCGCTGGTGGCAGTGACAAACATAGGCTGAAAAACACACATACGCACACACGTGCACACGCCGTGGCACTTCAGGCTTTTCCTACTTGGAGAAAAATATCTCCCACTAAACCCTGAGGGAAAGGCTGATTCATGACATTGCAGCTACGACGGGAGAACTTCAATTTGTTCGGAGGCCAGGCAAAAAAAAAAGGGGGGCAATCGTTAAATTTTCACAACCGTAACACAAGGCGAAGAAGTGGGCCATGCTTGAAAAAGGCAAAGAAGATCCTTTTATGTTGAAAGTGCTGGACGTCCTTTTGATTAGGACTCCACTGCACCGGCACTGGTTTCACTTTGACCCCCTTACCTTGGAACCACAGCTCACATTACCAACATTTTCATGTGATTGAACTTATTATCTATTGATAATTGTTATGAAATAGTAATCTCCCACCCTACAGTCATAAAAGCGTTTACATTTGCTCCTCCCTTACGAAAATGTCACATGTGAAATATGCCTTTTCACATGTGAAAATTTGAATTTCACATATGAATTTACCATTTTCACATGTGACAGGCAATATTCACACGTGAACCAACATTTTTACACGTGAATAGAAAACAATGTCACATGTGAACTAGATATTTTCAAATGTTTGAAATGTCCCTCATGTGAAAAGAAACTTGGTCATGTGTAATCAGCATTTTCACGTGACTGGCTTCTGAACTAGAATTTCCACATGTGAAAAACACATGAACTCACATGAGATTTGCATCTTCACATGTGAATTCCATATTACCACTAGTTTCTTCACATGTGAACTATAATTTTCATATGTAAAAACAACACATTTCACATGAAATCAATTCCAATGAATTCCACACTTTCACATGTGACTGGATTCTTCTCATGTGGACTATAATTTTCCCATGTGAAATAATAACACGTGGTTTCAGACCACATGACGAAAAAACAACATGAAAATCACATGTGAAATCATTAAATCACATGCGATTGTAGATCAGGTGTTCCAAAACACATATGGTTTATTTCACGTGATTTTTTTAAAAAGGGCTTTTGAAAGATGGAGGTGTTTGCTCAGGGCACAACCTCATTTGGGCATAACCAGGAAATTTCTGTCAATTTTGTGACCAGAGGTGTCAGAGTTGCACAGAGGCACAGTGGAGTCCACCTGCAAACTGCCATTTTTGGTTTTTGATAAAAAAAATGAGGATTGGTGATGATTTGCACTTTTAGCCTACTGATTTATAGCCAACCATTTTAGTGCGGATAAAAGTGAAGATATTTGTGTACTTTTGCCAGAGCCTGGTGCTGGTTGCACAAGATTGAATGTATTTACTTTGGATTAACTTGTGCGGAACTGTGCAACACCTGCCCACCTGGGTTTAGTCAACAAATGGGGAAGGTCCTCGTATGTCCTACAAGCAGTTGCTGATGACAGATACTGGTAAGAATCAGTGCTTCCATCCTGGTACAGACTCTGCAACACTGGCAATTTTTGACATTCTTTGTGTCAACGTGTCCACTAAGAATTCATGTCAGTCTGAAACAGGCAAACATATGTGTGACACAAAATTACCAAACTGGTGCAAAATGGCAAACCTGCACTTAACAAACCACTTTTATTGTACATGAAATGACAATTCAGTACATTAAACAGGCAACTCTGGTAAAATCAGGATATGCTTTCCCACAAGTATTTTTTTAAGAAGACATTGTGACTAGGTTCTCTTTAATTTTCAGGAGTTTGGGGGACACAGAAGACCTCTGGCCAAGGATCTCAACCTACGAAAACATTCATGAGGGATCACAACGTCTAAAGCATGATGTGGAGCCAGGTCATGATGTGGAGCCAGGTCATGAAAATCTTAAAAAATCAACCGTGAAACAAGCAGGGAGCCAATGTAAAGAGGCTCAAACTGGATGTGATCATGCCTCTTGGTGCTGGTTAAAAGCCCGGCAGCCTGAGTTTTGTACAGTCTGTGGTTGTTTCAAAGTCTTTTGATTGAGGCACTAGAAGAGGCTGTTGGACTCATCAAGGCGTGAGCAGATAAAAGCATGTACACCAGGTTCTCCATCTCTAAAATTTTAAAATAGATCTAATTCTTGCAATATGTCTGCTCAGGCACTGCATGAAAATAAACAGAAGTGGTGGAATAAATAGAAGAAGAGCTGAGTGGTTAGTAGCTATAGCCACCATGGCTGAAGAGACAGAGAAGACACTCAAGGAGAAAGACATCACAGTTCTGGACACACTGCATGATTGACAGGCGATCTCTGGGAAGTGCAGAGCAGAAGCACCACAGCAGCGATGGTCCGTGTTGTTCCACTTCCCAGATTTGGACGCTTGATATGTGTGTTGCTCATGATGATTGACAGTTCCTCTCACCTTAACAGTGCAAACACATCCTAGCTGCACCTGACTGGATGAACACTTCACTTGTGGGCTGTCCTCTCCCAGATTTCAAACTGGACCAATATGGTGGCTCTTTTTGAAACTTTCTTCTTCAGTTCACCAAAAGGGGTTTTTGAAAATGCTTGAGGCTAGTTAAATCCTGCAGCTGCTGAATCTGTCTTCGTTTTAGACTGACGATGGTCTGATGGTGCGATGGTTCGATGGTTCAATGGTTCAATGGCCGATGGTCCAATGGTTTGATGGTGTGATGGTCCGATGGTTTGATGGTTCGATGGTTCAATGGTCTGATGGTCTAATGGTTTGGTGGTTTGATGATTGTTTAAAAGTTTCATGTGATTTTTGCAGCTGCAGCAAGTCACATCAGACACCTGTAAATTGCATAAAGTAGCCTAGACCTCAACTTTATGAAAATGAGGAGACACTGACGTGACGCCCTGTCTCTCGAAATGCAATGCAACACTACCAGAATGCACTGCACAGCTGCCTTCACAGACAATGAATGGAAAGTGTGGAAATGACTGATCCTGTGGACACGAACCATGAGTGCTTAGCCCCAAAGATGGAGACAAAATCAAAAAACAGCCTTGCCAAGTACCAGCTTAAATGAAAACATTCTCACCTATTTCTGTCATTATGGCAACAGAAAATCAATACACTGAGTACACATTGGGTTTTTGTTTAATTACTTAGAAGTTATATCAGAACCATCTCCATTTAAAGACCACTCAGCTATGAAAACCACAAAAACTGAGAGAAGATGGGATGGCAGTTCTGTCTGACGATGAACAAGATGCAGCACCATGCCAGCAGGAGTTCAGAGACACTGTGAACACGCCAGACAAATCCACTGGAAAGGACTTGGACCAAACAGCTTGCTGGGAAAAGAGCCAAGACCCGAGAAGAAATCCATAACATTAGACGTGATGTCTTTTCTAGAATCTCTCCACCAGTATGATGAACTGTGGTTTGACCGGGATTGGTTTTTGAAGGCTGACGCCCATCAGCTGAACTGAAGCTGCGGATGACAGATGCTGTGAAAACTCATGGTGTGATTTAGTGGAAACAGGTCATCTTTAGCTTCACATGTGCTGCAGGTTTGCAGACTGTGTTGGTCAATGTCAGTTTGTAAGTTCATGTCTATCGTATTTTATTCATAGTTGTACTAAACCTCTCATTGACACTGAATAAACCTATTAGCAAACTTCCCTGTGTGCACTGTATGTAGGTCAAAAGACTAGTTTTTACTTCTAACCAGTTCAATCCCTCCATCCCATTACTCATTACTAATAATTTGACACACACACTGAAAGCCTCACAGTCCTGAAGGAATAAATAAAACTGTAATTAAGTTTCCTAATTAACTGATTCACCTAATAATCACATGTCAGTGAGGCGAGACATTTTCTGACTGAACTTGTCTTAAGTTCTCTTAGTTTTACTACACAAAATATCTTTGATTTAACTATTGACTTCTATTTCAGTGAATTTATTATTTTAAGGTAGCCAGGGGACGCAGTTAGGTCCACAAGTATTTGGACAGTGACACAATATTTATAATTTTGCCCTTGAACACCACCACGGTGGATTTGAAATGGAGTAATCAAGACGTGACTGAAGTGCAGACTTTCAGGTTTAATTTGAGGGGTTGAACAAAAATATGGGATTAACCTTTTAGGAATTACAGCCAATTTTATATGTTGTCACTCCATTTTCAGAGGCTCAAAAGTAAGTAAAAAGCAGTTTCTTCAGGTGCGGCCTGTTCCCTTGTTATTCCATCACAAATTAAGAAAATAAAAGGTCCTTGACTTCAAGGACAAAGTGTATGAATATTGTGTCACTGTCCAAACACTTATGGACCTAACTGTGTAGGTTTTTAAAGTTCTAGGTGCATTAATAGTTTTTCAAATTTGACTTTTTGTGCCACAAGAAAGGATTCAGTGTTTTTTCCCACAAAACCGTATTCTCGCCTGGCTGAAAATGGATTTAGACAACGCCTGATGTCAAAAACGTTTCACGGGCTTAAAAAGTTTGAATCCTGTGTGTGGTTTGGATTCCATGACAAAATGGGGTGGTGTAATATGTATTATTCCCTGAAAGCCATAATTAACTGAGTTTATGGGACATTACGGAACATGTTCCTTTCAGTCATAAATGGAGCAAAAATGAGACTTCCAAAAAGCTCCTTTTTTTTCGTCCCATGGCAGCGTTTTGCAACACATTTTTAAAATAAATGGAGCAAGCTCTGAAACATACTGGCCAATATTAAATATTATCCCTAGGACCGAGCATCTCTTTGGCAGTCAAGTGTATGTTTTAAATGCCTGTATTGGGTAGCAAAAGTGCCAGAATATCATAATAAATTTATGGTACATTACTCTTTAATATCCACAGTGGCAAAGGACAAGGGTACGCAATATCACCTTTAATATTTGCTATTAAAATTGAACCACTGGCAGAGAGTGTGGCGCAAAGCAATTAAACTGAAAGAATTGACCAAGTGCTGGTGGAGAAGTCCGTAAATTACTGTTAAATGCAGTTCTATCCCCTATATATCACATGATGAACCATTAATAAGCACATTAACGGAGGCCACAAAAGAGCACAAAGTGTTTTTTAAGTAGAAACAGAATGCTGAGCTCTAACCCAACCTGCGGCGGAAAACACAGAAAACTGGGGCTGCAAATTTCCCACCTTTCCTAGTGTTTGTGCTGGTGAATAATTAATATGCTTCGATGTGTGTGTGTGTGTGTGTGTGTGTGAGAGAGCACAATGAGATGCATCATGGTCATTATCAGCCAAGATGGATGAACAAGGAAGGAAGATGTGTGTGTGGCTGTGTGTGTGTGTGTGTGTGTGTGAATATAGAATATGATGGATGGCATTTCTTGAGCTCACCTGGGCCCCTAAATGTGCAAACTCCTTTTTTTTAAGTTTTTTAAAATAAAGGACAATCCCTCCTGTTATCTTTGGAGTCAATTTGAGCCCATTCAGTGTTAAACATCTCCAAACAAGTGATAGACATTTTTTTAAATTATTTTTTTAGCAGTTATGTAATGACCTTTCCTAATTTATGAGGACAACTGAGTAAACGTAAAAATATATAATATGTTTTCAAAGTCCTGGACACATTTTGTACACATTGCTTTTTCTTTGGGGTCAGTTTGACCTCCAGGCTGTTTTAGCTGCATAAAACATAGAAGAAATATCAACATTTTACTCACATTTGCTTTGGCTGTTTTGGACACTGAAGAACTAGAACATGACATTTATAATCTTCAAAAAACTTCCCTCTGCTTTAGAGCCCTCACCTGACAGAACCACACCTGTAGTAAGGTAAACACACCTGTAGAAGTGTGAGAACCACAGATAGTTCACATGACATGGGGAACAGGAAATCATGATTCCACAAGAGTATTGATGTTTAAGGGTGAGTGGGGGAGGTTAGGTTTTATTTAAAGGGCTGTTTTACAAAGTCAACAAAGACACATAAATGACACTTAACATGGAAACTTGGGGAAGAATTTAAATTATAATCCCTTTCTGGAGGTTTACCAGGGTCAAAATGACTGGTTAGTAAATTTGAAAGATTTGAGATTTAATCAGATTTTCTTTCACATTTAAATTTGTTCAACTTAGTGCAACTCAATAACTAATGCTAATAATATATAGCTAAATAATAATGACACTGTCTGAAATGCCAGGTTATAGCTGCCTGAGCTTGATGTTGATCAGTTTAACTGAATTAAAGATGTTTTTCATTTCTGTTTATGCAGGTTATAATGTTGTTGTTTTGCCGTTACAAGTTCAAACTGTTCAGACTGATACTGGAGGTTGAGCAGGCTCACCAACTCGGGGGAAAAAGAGGAAGTCTAGCATGAATGTAACATGCAAAAAACATGCAAAGGAAGCAGGAGACCCTCAGACAGGAAGCAGAGTGACAGACCTGTGAGAGAACCTGCTGCACACACGCTAACCTGAAGGATTATGTCTTTTTATCCTGCCTTTTCATCTGTGGTCCTTTCCTTAAACCTGGAAAAGGACACATACTGTACCCTGCACTGACTCTGCACACAGGTGTGTAGGGATTTTCAGTAAATGACACAGTGAAAGTGTGTGTGTGTGTGTGTGTGCATGTGCGCGTGTATTTCCCCCTTGTCTGTCCTAAATTGCAGGAAGTGGCTTTGCAGCTGATCTCCATCTGGCTCATGATTATTTTGCACTAAGCCAAGCCTTCTGTTGGAATCACTGCCAGTTCAGTCCAGCTCAGATCAAGTTTGTTGAACCTGATCCTGAGTCTGCATCTGGGGCCTCGTGTCAAGTCTGCTAGTTACCTTGATATCAGCTGTCATATTTTGTTTATGTACTGTACGTGTGTTCTTAATTAGTAAAAGCATAACTGTTAAAGGACCACACCACCTGGGAACATAATTATTCAGAGGGTCATTATATGTAACTCATGCACAGCTTTCTGCAGTAAGCCCCAGATACAGGAAGTGTTACGGCTCATTTATACATATGAAAACCGATATGCCCGTTTGAAATGATGTCTGGTATGGCGTGGATGTTAAGAGATTAATCCACTAGAGGGCAGCTCAGAGTTTCTGTCAAACATGGCGACGGTGGAGGAGGTCGTAATAATGGAGCTGCTGCAGAGAGGCAGAAGGGGAGGTGGTGTTGTAGACGGTGGTGCTCTGTCAGGTCATTAAACACATCACCATAGGAGGGCGAAGGATGTTCTTCTCTGACTTTGCCAATGAGAGAGACTGACTTCCTCGTGTCTTGTTCACAGACCGGTCTCTCTTGAACTATCTGCTGTATGAACTTCAGGTGCAGACCGAAGGCTCCGTCCGCATCCATATACGAACTTAGCGTTGAGTAAAAATGAGCCTTTTCATGGGTAACCTGGTGCAGCCAGCTACAATCTCTGAAATTCATCTTTGTTTGACTTGCAAAACTCAAGCGAAGCTCAAGGCAGTCCAACAAAGTGGCTTGGGTGATGACATCAAGAGGCTGCAGTGAGCTGAGCTGGAAATCGCAGGCATCAGCGTCGAGTTTCCTCACAAAAACTGTACGAATCATGAACCCACGTGCTAACAAGCTAGCAACAGGCTCACCAGTGGGTTTGCTCACTTTCACCATCACAGCCGCAGCTCTTAGTTCAGGTTTGGCGCTCCCGTCCATCATGCGGTTCCTTTGCCTGATTGGACGAGATCAGACGGTTCGTCCAATCAAAAACTGTTTCTGTGAATTCCCAAACGGTTTGAAGCCAACTGCGCCCGGACTGTTTTAAAGCCCTGATGAGGACCAGGAGTGGGCGAAACATGTCGGCTTTTTAATGATTTCGCTATTACAAAAAGGCTTTTAAATATTCCCTTCATATTTGGAGAGCCTGGGTCGCCGTCTTGTTTGAGCCGCTCTGTCGTCCCCGGTTCCAAAAGCAGCCGCCACGTTTCTGATCCGTGTTTGCTCACGTAGAGCAGCCGCTCGTCTTCGTCTCGCTTCTGCCTGCCGGCGGCCACACTGCGGTTTGTGAGGTGAACAACTGAGATGAAAGACGGGCACACTCTCGTTGTTTTGTTTTTGTATTTTTTTTGTTTTGTTGTGTTCTTTTGTGTTTTATGAGATTTATATTCTCAGTCACACAGTTTTTTGTTTTTTTTTTCGGGCTTTGGGCCCCTCTGGGTTTTAAAACAATCTGTCTGAAGAGTTGAGGCTGGCAGAGTCTTTGCCATCTGTTGAGACACAACTTCACAGATATGGTTTAGCACCAGCTGATGTTGGCCTGCCAGCCAGCGGACCAGAGGACGGCCGTGTCTGTCCGTCTGTCTCTCCGTCCATTCAACAGCTAATTCCAAGGCAACACATCTTGAAATCGACTGGGGCCGATTGTCAAGACATTTTATATGTTCGTATGAGGGACACACCCGAATCCAAATCTGAATGACTAATGTCTTTCTGTTGAATAAATTACCCTTCTGAATACTCTACTTAAAGTTTGGCTTTAAATAATCCATGCAGTTTCTTTACAGTCTGAGTTTACCTGCGAAGGATAATATTGCTGGTCACTGACATCCAGGCCTTTACTTTGAAGTAGCACTACACCGGAAACCAAATCTCATCTTGCACAGCGGATGGAGAGAGGCCAAAAGGGTAACAGTCACAGTGCACAAGAAAAAAAAGTGAATAATATTGTCTTTCTTTTGATTTGCAGAATACAGACATTAGAGCATGTTTCCTAAACCAATATAGTTTGAATAAGCAGGAATTTCAGTCATTTTATATTAATTTGGGATTAAAATCCGATGATGAAGAAAAATAATAATAAGGTCTGGTTTAAGCCACACCCACTACTTCCCTAAATCCGAATCTGAATTAGTTTGCCCCCAAACAATTAAAAATACAAAGAGCTTCCACACACACACACACACACGCACACGCACACACGCACACAAACACAGTTCACGTTTTACACTGTGTTTTCATACACAAGCTTTGACAGACGTCTTTTATTTTATTGTCTCTGTCAGGCCGAACGCCGTGGGTAGAGATATTGTTTTTACTCCTCTCTCTGTGTGTGTGTGTGTGTATGTGTGTGTGTGTGTGTGTGTGTGTGTGTGTGGTCGCGTCTGCAGCTGATCTCCATGCGTTGTGCACACTGCCTGCACCGCGAGGAGCCTCTCGCTGTGAGTCCGCCTTTGGATGGAAAATGTTTATTTTGTGTGGCTCCACTCTCTCTCCATTCACTGTCTACCTCGCTCGACCAACTCTTTCTCTCTCGCTCTCTCTCATTACGGCGGCCTCTCGCTGTAGTTCACTGTCGACCTCGCCCGACCACACAGCTCTCCTACTGGGTCGCCTTCTCACCTGATTCCCTGTTTAGCTCCATTTCCTTTGTCCTGCTGTGTTGTATTTCTGCTCTGATTATATTTGAATCGTACAGTAATTTATTGAATAATTTTAAAAACATTTGAGAATCTCTCCTGAGTCTAAAGTCCGGAAAAGGGAAGATACTGCACTCTTCTAGTTTTACCTGTTTTATTCTCATCTGCCTGTGTCATTCCTCTAGAATCCTTTTATTAATTTATGTCTTTTTTTATTATTCATCTTCTGTATTTACATGTTTTTTCTTGTTTATTTATGGCATTTTTTTTTTTAATCTCAGTGTCTGCTATCCAGGAGTCCATTACACACTTTATCTGTGACTCCTGCGTTTGTTTACCTGCCGAGGCTCTTTGTCTCGTCTCCGGCTCGCGTCCTTGTTTGTCTTCAGCGTCTCTCGCTGAGTTGGCAATCAAACCGCTCGACTGTCTGTTCAGGCTCCTCCGATACGGGTCTAATGCGCTCCTGCTTTGCTTTGATTGCAGCCAGGTCTCATTTATTACCACCTTCACCGCCGCGTCATTTGCATTATGCATCGTCTCTGACTCCACGTCCTTGTATTCCCCTCTTTTTGCTTTTCTTTTCTTTCTTTTCCTTTCTTTTCTTTGACTTTATTCCCAGCCACATCTCCTTCAGGACGCTGTTAACCTCCTGTTACCCCAAAGCAGCAGCAGCAACAACAACAACAACACCTGGATGAAAACATTACACTAATCCAACACCTGCGTGAAATCTGATCATAAAGTCTCATTAGAATCAATTCAGATTACAGGCAGCCAGTGTAATATTGAATCCACCAATAAAAAAAAAAACGTAATAAAGCTGCATCAAAATAATATAATGCTATTATAATCTTTCTCGTGCTTCACAATCAAGAGGTGTGAGAGAAAACAGGAAATGAGTAAAAACAAAGAACAAAGATGAGTGAGCAAATACAAACGAGGTAAAACTGTAATCGAGGTGATGAAGCCAATCGTTAAAACTTAAGGTCAGATAAATGGATTTAGCCGCCATAACAAACGGAACAAACAGATAGCAGGTGATGAGAAATGAGAGCATCATATCCATCACGCACAACCCACCGACGCTTTCGCTCAAACATCTGTCTGCGTGTCATCAGCTGCTGCAGCCTGCACCCTTAACACAGCTGTTAACCACTGCAGAACACACACACACACACACACACACACACACACACACACACACACACACACACACACACAAAAAACACGCACA
>OMLB01044995.1:4758-15616 GCA_900302555.1 Myripristis jacobus | reverse complement strand
TGCATTGCAAGCGATTGTTTGTGTTGGAGCTGCGACTGGGGGTTTGTATTGGTCTCTCACATTGCTGCCTGCCGGCACCAGATAAGTTCATGCCGCACACACCCTGTGCTACTGTACCTGTTTCATTGCTGCACTTGCTGTTTCTGGGCTCCCAAAATCAATTTATGCTTTGTTTGGTCCCTAAACAAACTTTTTGTAACTGATGATGAGAGCCAGTGATCCATTCAACATCAGTTAATGATTTTTTTTTCTTAACCCTGTAAACCTGTGACGGAAATGCTGAGTATAATCAGAAAAATGAAGAGAACAGAAACATCTCAAAGGAATTGGTGTGTGTGTGTGTGTGTGTGTGTGTGTGCATGTGTATGTATGTGCAGGTACTGGGAAAGGGGGGTCACATAAAACTAGTGTGTTCAGTGGCTTACAAAAATAGTCACTGCATGTTAAGTGGCCTCCGGCATGTATTATGTGATATGGCAGTGGTACCTTTATAGAACAAATAATTTTGCCTCAGAATCTCTAAAACAAAGCCTTGCTCTGTGGTGAGTCTTAAGCCCCAGAATCTGCAGTCGTCTTTGTAAGCGAAGCCTCTCGGTTACATAGTTCACACTGACACTCAGACCACCCACCAGTTACTTGGGAGGTACAGCTAACTCAATAGAGAGAGACGCTCAAAGTGTTTTACAGTGTGTTGATATCAAAGCTAGCTGAACAAATAAAAGCTGACAAGGCTCACATCACTGATATATCAAAATACTAAATGAAATTGTAAATTAGATAGATAGATAGATAGATAGATAGATAGATAGACAGATTGTGACGTCATTTACTGTTTTAAAATTCAAGGTTTGGATGGAAATCTACAATTGTGCATCCCTAATGTAGTGTTTGGCTTTCCTTTTTTCTTCTGTTTTTTTCCCCAATTCTCTGTGTGCTTCTACAATCGGTTTTGTGCAAAAAATCTTCCATCATAAACAGTGTTGTAATTGCGTGTAAGGTGGCTCACTGACTTTAATAAATTGGCCTGCCATCCTGCCAGGGAGTTCAGGCACCAGCAAGCAGAACAAGGCTCCTTGGTGGTGGAAAACCTGTGGCTGAATGATCTCAGTCACAATTCAGATATAACTTAAACATGATTTTTATGTTGGTCATTTGTATTCAGCTTCATTTGTTATTTTTGGGTTGTTGTTTTTTTTTTTTTTTTTGAGTCATTCAGTCAGCCAGTTCCTGCCGCAGGGGACTGCTATCCTGTCTGTAGCTGTACAGGAACCTTGCCACAGCAATTAATAGGCATATTTTTATTTTAACGGCTCCAATGGCAGCAAGAGGTAACTATTTCAAAGCTGTTTGAATGCAAACATCAGAAGTCACATAAAATGTCAGTAAACTGCACACAGCAGGGTTGTTGTTACCAACCTGGTCATTCTGTGATATTTTATGCCAAACAATATGAAAGGGACAAGAGAGGTGAAATATCTAACACGGGTGATTCCAGCTTTCTCTTGACTGAGCACTCAGTTGCTGATATTCTATATTGCTGAGGCTGTTTGTAATTTACTCTTAACCCCCTAAACTTTTACTTTAATTTCCCCTAAGGTAGACTCACAGTTATTAAAATATTTTTTTTAAAATAATGTGTGACAATGTCACATACATATTCTGTATCTGATGCTGCAACGATTCACTGACATCACGCTTATACTGAGTGAAATATTCAAACCCAAGATGTCAGTGTTTTATGGCTGCAGCATTTCATCAAATACAAAGTATCTGGTTGTGTTGTGCATCATTTTATACACATTTCCCTGTAATTTAGCACAACATATTTGGTATCATTGGAAACCTTTGGATCTCCACGAGAATTTAAAATAAAGTTCTGTTGGTTTAAACAAAGTTCAGCCACACCGCAATGACAAACCCACCCATAAGTGTGGTAGAGCTGAGCAGGTTAAAGGAATCATAAAAGCAGTTAAAAACTGGGATTAAAAAAAATATATATATGTAGTATTTTACGGGGCGTCATGGCGCCCGGGCAGGAGGTAGAGTGGTTGTCTGGTAATCAGAAGGGTCCTGGTTCAATCTCCGACTACTCCAGAGAGTGTGTTGAATTGTCAAGCAAGACACTGAACCCCTAACGGCTCCTGATGGACAGCTTGGCACCTTGCATGGCAGCATCTGCCATCAGTGTGTGAACATGTGTGTGAATGAGTGGATGTGAGGCAAACAGTGTAAAGCACTTTGGGGTTGGTGGTGGCTGGTACACTAGAAAAGCGTTATAGAAATGCATTCCATTTCCCATTTACTATTTAATATTTTTAGCCATGCTACATAATGTAATGGACTGACTGACAAAAAAAGGTGCAGCATGATATTTTACCGCTAGATGGTGACATCAGTACAAACTCTAAATACACAAACCACACATACACACACAACATAGCGTATGTTCTACTGAGCCAGTGTTAGTTGTCAGCCACCATTTGAAAGTAAAGAAAAAAGTGTGTTTTATGATGGAAACAGTGTATTTATACAAGTACTTGCCTTCAACAGCTTGAAATATGTGTGTGTTTGCAAGACATCAGCCTGGCTATGTGTATGTTTGGGAGTGGGAGGAAGGAGATTTACTACTCTTAAAAAGAGGTTGAGCTGGCTTGGCTATTTTCAGAGCTCAACATCTCAGCAGCTGTAATGGTAAGAGTGAAGTAATTGGTATAAATCAGCAACACTTGTGAGTCCCGATGATGTGTGTATGTCATTTGCACATTTAAACATGCAAATTATTACGTTTTGCTCCTAGTTCTGCGCAGCATGATTTGCACAAAGTTCAGCTAGTCTTGTTGAGTATAATGTAGAGCTGCATGTTCGAGTGATGTGCCAGCCCTCTATGATATAACGTTAAATTAGCAGAATCAGAGATATTTTGCATCATAATCATAGGACTCAGCCTTGATTAGTGGCACACACTCTATCAGGTGAGCTACCGGGGTGTCCCTGACCTGATTTGCTGAAGTTAGCCCATAATAGACAGTGATAGACAGATGGTTCAACCAGTCATCTGCCAAGTATTTTTTGAAAGTGCCTGCCCTTTTCCAAACAGTTTACAAGGTCAACTACTCAGATGGTCCAGTGTAACCAACCATCTGGCGCGTCAGGTTAGACTTCAGTGCCACAGAGAAACTCACTTTTCACTCATTGGTGTTTGTGCACACTGCCATTTGTTGAGCCTAGTGGAGAATAAAACATGCAGTTGATGAGCCAATCAAATGGAGGCAGGAGAAATATGTCTCCCCCTCTTTCGTGCAAAAGTAGCATATTTTACATATTTTAGTTTGCAGTACCTCTAAAGCTGAAATCCAGGATTTGTTAGATTTACCTGCATTGTCTCAACATCTGGAGTATTTGAAATGATGTTCAGATGACAGTAAATTTGTGTCATCAATTCACCAGTAAATAGTTCCCACCGTTGTAAAAATGGCATCTTCTTGGAACAAGAAATTTGACTTTCACTTACTGTAACATGGGTAATGAACATAGGCAATAACATTATTTGTGCTGCTAACATATGAAAGAGGTTGATCAAAAAGTATTGTCAGTGTAAGCTCTTTGGGAAAGTATGCTAATTAGCTAGTGGCAATCAGCTACCCAGCCCACGTTCGTCCTACCCAGTCAAAAATAGAGAGCTTCTCTAGCCACAGTAATACTCTCCGCTGGTATTGTGTAACCTGACTCAGTAGTCCAGAAGAATAACATAACTATTTATTACTGTGAAAAGTGATTTCCAGTTGGCCAAAATTTCTCCCCACTGGCCATACCCAACACCTTAATTTTATTTAGGAAATTGTTACGATTATATGGTGTCGTATTTATGAGAGATGGAATGCTCTTCTGTATAATAGCCCTGATTAAGGCTGATAAGATGGGTGTATTTTTATATTAAAACCCTGCAGAGTGCTGCTTTAAGGGTACATGACTGCTTTGCTATGCAGTGCAGAGATATTGATATTCACCCCTTGTGCAAAAAAGCCTCCATAAGATCATAAACAGAGCTGTAATTGCAAGTAAGGTAGCTCGGCGGCTTTAATCAATTACCCTGCCATCCTCCATCCAGAGAGGGAGTGCAGGTGCCATCAAAGCAGAATGAGGCTCCTTTGAGGTGGGAAACGTGCGACTGAATGACTTCAGTCAGCTGGGTCACTGGACACAGCAGAGCTTTGACGCGTACAAATTGTGCTTGAAGATGCTGTGTTCATCCTGGGAGGCTCAGCGGCTGGCAGGGGACCAGCAGAGCGGGGACATCGCACTCCAGATGGCCCAGAGAGGCCAGAGGAAGAGAGCTGTCCAAGCCCAGCTGGGAGTAAGGGTAAGCTGGACTAGTGAGCGTGTGTGTGTGTGTGTGTGTGTGTGTGTGTGTGTGTGAGTGTGAGAGAGAGAGGAAGAGAAAGAGACTGAGTGTGTGTGTATAGAGGGAATAGTCATGAGAGAAAGGGTGGGTGAGAGAGAAGCTGAAAGACAAACCGGCATGCGTGTTTGTGTGCATGGAAGTAGTGATAGGGAAAGTGTGGGAGGAGGAGGAAATAAATGAAAAGATGGAGTCGTGTGCGCGTGTTTGTGTGTGACTGTGTGTGTGACTGTCTGTGTCTGTGCATGGAAGAGTGGCTTGGAAAGAGAAGGGGAGAGACTGAAAATGAAAGAGGAAGACACAGGCACGTGCGTGTGTTTTTGCGTGTGTGGGAGGGTTACACTGAGTGTGCAGGCAGTAGAAAGAAAATGAAAGAGAGGAAGAAAGTGTGTGTAATGTGCGTGTTTGTGTGTGTGTCTGTGTGTGTGTCCATGAGAAAGTGAGTGTATGAAAGGGTGAGGAGAGATGAAAGAAGAAAAACAGAAAGAACAAGCTGTTTGTGGCAATGTTGGTATGAAGGATGTTTGGTTTTTGTATGGATTTGTGTGTGTGAGAGCATCCATGTACATGTTCTCCACCGCCAGTATGTAAGTACATGAAGCACATGACCTCATGCTGTGAGTTCAGATTTGGATATTCACTCCGCGTTATGATTGAGAAGACATGTTGCGCGTGGGAGGGTGGGCTCTTACGTGTCATGTACGAGGCACCACTCTGTCTCCAAAGTGAAGCCACCTGAAAACCAGTGCAGAACACATGACGACAAACACGCCACGGCTTCAGAGAGATAACCTCGCTTTGTTGTTCCCGTTTCGGAAGCCGCTAGAGAGCAGAGGGGAAAGTGGGGAGAGGGAAAGTGTGCTCCTTTCATTCTGCCACATCTCCTCCGTGATGGAACGGAGCATGATCTGCACTCTGATCACAATGAATTATTCCTAGCCCTGGCTATAAATATGGTCTGTCTTCAGCACCCAATCTCTGTCTTCTCAAAGAATCTGCACTCTTCATAGAGTCTGCATTCTCTGTGGAGTGTGTCACTGTGGGCCTATTGAAGCCACAACTCCCGAACAAGACTCACTGGCTCAGACCGATGCTTTTATGGAGAAGACTGTGATATGATCTCACCAGGATAGCTTACAGACTCAATCCAATTCAGTAGTGGCACTGATTTGTGGGTATTTATGCAAAAAATAGTATACAAAGCATAGACTACCACAAAGGTTTTTGTATCTTTTAAGCCATGTTTCAGTGAACCAATAGATTAAATATACAATACAAAACTGATCTTAGTAAATGTGCAATTAATAACCTTTATTATATCTTGTGTGTGTATATGGATATAAACCAGCATGTTTGTGTTTGTTTCCAATTAGATTCATTTCTTTTCTTTTTCTTTCTTTCTTTAGATAATATCAATCAAAATTTCAAAAGATTTGGATTCAGAAAGTGCATTATGTGCAGCACCATATACAACAGTCAGTTTTTTTCAGGAATTAAATTTAGCTATTTTTGGAAAGGGAAATTTAATTCTATTTATCTGTGTTGCATTGTCTCTGTGAAATAATGGTACCAAACAGGGCAATAGCCTGTACTTTACTCGAATAACACCAGCTGAGTGGGAGATTGCTCCTGTACTAGTGTATTACTTCTGATTCACAGAGATCTTGACTGACATAATCAAAATGCCACCGATGTGGCAGGAACAAACTGCGGTAGAATTTGGGGGTGGCGTGGCTCAGGAGGTAGAGCTGTCATTGGGTAGTTGGAGGGTTCCTGGTTTGATACCTGGCTTCTCCAGAGGGCATGTCTCAGTGTCCTTGAGCAAGACACTGCATCCTTAACAGCTTGACACCTTGCATGGGTGCCTCTGTCGTGAGTCTGTGTGTGTGAATGGATGAATGTGCGGCAGACATTGTAAAGTGCTTTGAGTGGTCGATAGACTAGAAAAGTGCTATAGAAATGCAGTACCTTTTTCAGAATTCCTACAAGAACAGAGAAATAGTGACAGAAATTGGCTTCAGGCTGTGCTTTAGGAACAATCAACAGAAGCTGCATCTGTTTCTTTTGTATATCAGTGCATTCCACAGGGACATGACGTGTTTCTTTTTTTAGTAGCAGTACATGAGCCTGAGAGTTTTGATGGTGTTAACAGGGAGGGATTTTTAGTCCCCTTCGCAATACCTTCACATTGTCTTTGAGCCTCACCCTGGAAATGTGCTGCTATCAACCTATCACCTCTAATGGGAACCAAAGGTCATCCCTTAATTATTCATCTGGGATGTCAAACAATCCTTGCCGGCTGTTATTTAGGGTAGAGGAGACCCATTGAATAATTCAGGGGCAGGATTCTCTTTCCTCCAAAGGCAGCACAGTGGTTCGAATGTGTCTGAGAGCCTTATCTCCATGCGGGAGCCCTCTGTCATTCCTGGTCTCACCTTGGCTGTCACCACCACTGCAGCTTGGATGGCACAGAAGGTGGCAGGGACTCGTGTTCCTCCCTGCAGCCCTCCTCCACACAGCGATACTGAGGAGGAGGACTACTGAGAGCTCGCTGTTCCTCGTCTAAGTTCTCCCAGTGTCTGTTTACAGTACAGTATGTGCCACGCTCTGCGGGGCTAGTGCCAATGTATAAAAACAGGCGATTATGCTTTGACAATGAATTATTCTGCTTTTCACCTGAGGTACGATTCTGTTTTGGTACACTAGCCATGTCAATTGCTCTTAAGCGGCTTTCGTAAGATGTAAGGGGTGTTTATTGCAGCTGAAGAGGCAAAAGGAGATATTAATGCTATTAAAGTGCATTAAACTGAAGAACGCAGTAATGTGAGTCACTTCCATGGGAGGATTAGAGGGAGTCGGCAGGGAGAATTCTGACTAGGGAGAGAGATTGGAAACATTCGCTTTGTTGTGTGAGAGACAGGATGAAAGAGGGTGGAGAAGGAGAGTGAAGACACTGTGTGTGTGTGTGTGTGTGTGTGTGTGAGAGAGAGAGAGAGGGAGAGACAGAGAGAGAGCATCCCTACGTCTGTCATCTCTGGACTATAAAAGAGAGGCACATACATTCAGTGATCTACATCTATTAGGCGACAGATGGCAAGTCGTGCAGAGGAAATCAAACAAGAGCCATGTTTGTCGTTGTAAATACGATCAATAAAGGACCCCTATCTTCCTGTGTGGCTACTGCTTTACTGTTGTCTGTATTGTATCAAGGTAATCTAATATTCATTATAGAGGCATAGAGAACTCCTTATCGTTCTACAATAGATGAAATCTAGATGAAATACAGTGATCAATAGTTATGTATTGAGGTACTTAAACCTTTCACAGGTGCAGGTTACTACTGAATTAAAGAATGCTTCCATTGAGTCTGATGTGTTTTTTTTTTTTTTACAACTGTCATCCAAGACATGAAGACATCTTATTGAGGACATTTTTAACTGGTTAGATCCCTAAGGGGGAGATTGAAATCACAATTAAAACAATATGTTGCTAATTTTACCCATTGCTTTCATTGCTTGGTTATGAAACTGCATTAGCACTATTTCTGGCTTTCTTTCACATACAGTATGTAGGTCTGTACATTTGTATTTCAAATCAGAATCCGTTTGGTTGCATCTTACAACAAATGTGCAAGAATTTGTCTTTGTTATGGTCAGTGTTGGAAGTAATGCATTACCATAATCACAGTACATGCATCTATAATGCATGCAATGCAATGTGTGACTGTTCCTAAATTCAGTAATCACATTACAGTTACAGTTCAAACAATTGTGGCAGTACTTGCATTACATAATTTCTTCAATTGTCGGCATAATGGGCGGATAGAAAAAAAACGTGTCTTCAAGCATGCTTGCACAACAGTCGTCTGACCTCTCATGAGTCGTCACCTGACTTTGGGCAGGAGATAGGACAAAATGGCAGAGCAGTCTACAACTTTGAGAGGTGGAGATATGCATATTACCTCCAATTTGTTGCACAAAAGGAGAAGAATGTGACAATAAAAGTGAAAACTGTGCCTAGGCCAGAAAGATTATCTATTGCTGTGAACACAACATCAAGTGGGCTGGTTTTCATTGGCTTTGCTGTCGGCTTTGTGGTATTACTTTATTAAAGAGCATAAAAGAAATAGCTTGTGTATGTCCTTCATGTTTGGATGTGGATTTGTGCTGATACGTGGGCATATGTGAGGCTTAACTTTATATTGTTAACTGGCAATTATGTGACAATGCAATACAATTAATGGGTCATACATTACTTTTTTGAGTAACGACCCCAACTCTTGTTATGGTCCAGAGACATACTGATAGCTTACAGTCTTACACAGTATGTCAATGAAGGTTTTCAGTCAACATGCCATGGTGTATGTACAAGTAGTAAGACTAAGGCACTGGGACTTACTGTGTTACCTTAAAGTCCCCCTCCAGCCATGTACTGAGCCACTAAAAATAATCTCTGATCATCAATATTACATATTTACATTTTTTACTATTCATTACATCCCTTTCTATCTTAAAACTGGTTAAATATAATTCTAAATCTTGCCCTCATTAAAAATGCACATATCTATGAATATACAAATTGTCCCCACCCACCCCCCTGCCACTGGCACGCTGGCTCATAACCAGAGGTCTGGTCTCAAAACGCGGAAGTATTGTCTGTGACAAATCTGGTTAATCTGGTTGATCTTTTGAAAATAAAACACTATTGTAGAAAAGCTCTGAAGACAATCTGAATACAATGTTTAAGATTATGATGTGCAACCATGTCAGTTTACAAGATTGGCAGTTGGATTTATGATGTACCAAATCCTGCTGGCCCTGTTCAACACTTGACTACAAGGCAACATATCTTGAAATGTATTGGGTGGATTGCCATGAAATTTGCCAAAATGTCAGCTTTGCACACAAGATGTTGTGAAATGTTGTCAGTGGATTTCCATGGTAATTGGTGAGCACATTCATACTCCCCAATTCAAGAATTCTCTTGATTTTTATGACCCTGAGGCCTCTTTTGGTAGTGTCCCCCTGCATCCAAAATGTACAAACCCCATTCTTTCCCCACTACTTGTATTCCCCCGACATGCAGCAAGCCAACAGGTCCCAAAATTGTTTTATATACAGTAACTTTATATAACTGCACATGTTTGAGCAGCCTTACATTAAGTAGGGCTGTAGCTGTAGAGTGAAACGTCGAGAGCAGGCAGAAGTGCTTTGGCCTAGTGTACCATGGGGAAGTTTGACTGAATGAAATGAGATGCGTGAAATAAATCCCAATTGTCATGTGTGGGTGAAAAATGTCATGTGCCAGATCTTAAGTGCAAGTGTTCAAAATGAATAGTTGACTGTTTTCCTGCAACCTAGACTTGAGTTCAGTTCAGGAGCCAGGCTGATGAATTGAGGAATGAAAACAGAATGTTATTTGGGGACACTGACGTTCAGGGGTTGGCATGTGATGTCAGTATTTCTTTGAGAGATGCTGCCCTTATTGCCACTGTTGAAGGTGCTGTGTGCAGAGCTGTGACAACGCTCGTTTATCTTGGAGCTGAAATAAAGGTGAGGAGAAGCGAGTGTCAACGGGGCGTCTTCATATAAGTAGGGAGGGATGTGGAATGTGCCAAAGAAACTGACTTTGTTGTTGAGGTGGGGATCAGTGTTTTCCTCTGGGCCAACAAGGTGACTGGTTCAGAAGCTGACACAGGGCCAGGTGCTCTTTAAGTTTGTAGATGGCACGGTGCCTGGAAAACAGGGACCAGGGACCAGGGACCTGTGTGTGCCCACTGCCAGCCTCTGCTGCGGGGCTCTCAAAACTTTAACTCCTCTGAAACCACATATGCCCAAGTGCCACTGTGTTGATCAATTAGGCCAGTGTTGCAGCCTAAGTTAATTACATTCATTTATTTTGCCTAAGCTTGTCAGTAAAGAGTTGGCAACACATTCCAGTCCTTTTAGTTGGACTTTTAGTTGCTATGTGGTAAGTCTCAGTGTAGCTAGGGTCCAGTGAGCAGGAGAGCCTCCCTAATAGAACAATCAGTAGGGGTTTAAAGGCGATAAAATCAATTAAAGAATGAATGCCAGTTTAAAAATGAACAAATAAATAAATTAATTAATTAATAAAATGCTGACATATTAGTTGAAGGCATTTCAATTACCACCATTGTTTCATGGTGATTACCATATGTACAAAGTGCAAATTATGAAGCAGGGAACTGATTAGGAGTTTTGATTGTATTCTCCTGAGACATTTGCTAATTGTGTCCAGTGAAAGGGTCCCATGGGAGGTTGATTAAAAGGTTTAAATGTAGTCTTCTCAGATATTTGTTATGCATTGCAAAGTTTAACTGGCAATCATAATTTAGGTTATATTTTTGTGTGTCTTTAATTTAACATCATTTTGCCCTCAAGGTTATCCTGCTATTGTCACAGTAAAAAAAAAAAAAAAAAAAAAAACAATTAAATTTGT
>OMLB01044994.1:8162-33439 GCA_900302555.1 Myripristis jacobus | reverse complement strand
CAAGGGTACTGTCTCTGCGTGTGTGTGTGTGTGTGTGTGTGTGTGTGTGTGTGTGTGTGTGTGTGTGTGTGTGTGTGTGTGTGTGTGTGTGTGTGTGTAGCTCATGCATGCCTTCAAAAACACCAGCAGATATTGCAATGTGTGAGGCTTTCAGTTTTCAACAAGGATGTAGCGCCCCCTGCAGGAAGGAAAGCAGCATCTCCGGCTGCATCACCACAGAGGAAACTGCAGGACGCGTTGTGATGACACCACACCAACACACACTTTCTGCTGCTGAGCTTTTTATATTCTTTAAAATTACATTTAAAAAAAAAACAGTGAAATTGGGGGTTATCTTTGCAATTCCGCATTTATGTATATGAAACCATACAGAATTAATAAGTTTACCATGAAATCAATGTTAGATTTATCATGTTCAAAATAAGCAATAACATTTTTACATTCAGTTTAAACTGTCAAACTTATAAACACTAAAAAAGTAATAAAACTGTCTAGCTGTACTGTGAACTCCTTAAAGAGAAATAACTGGTGTGTTGTATTTTTATTCTTAAATGATTTTTATATTAATGGGGTCTATTTTTCCCAATGATGTTTTTTAGTCGATTTTTTTTTATTACTTATTATTATTATTTTATTAAGATCACTGTTCTGGATAGACAAACAAATATGCAATAAAAAAAAAAGAAAAGTGAATTGAAAGTTGTGATTGTGTTTAATACAGAAGGAGGTCACTTTCATCCAATTAAATGAAACCAAAAGGAAAGGAAAGGAGGAGAGGAGGCAGGAAGGGATTCTGAACATGCACAAAGCTAAGAGCAGTTTTAACAGGAGGGCCTGAAAGTAACCCAGCTCTGATATTGTGTTTAAGATCTGATCTTTACATACCACATATGAAAGTGGCCCGAATCAGAATTTAAAATATAAGATTCAAGGTGTTTTTTGCTGTTCACACTGGTGTTAAAAACATAATAATAATAAAAAATCAGACCGGTGTCACGTGTGAGGGAAAAAAATCAGATCCAGGTTTGTTTAAATTAGACTTAGAAGTAGTACCAGATATTACTTGTGTGTGAGAAACACGGTTACAGCCTCATTTGGGATTTTGTGGTATCAGGATATAACTTGCTAAGACACAGCAGACCTGATAATCAAAGCGGGGGTGGATGTGCATCATTCATAAAAAATAATAATAATAATAATAATAATAAAAAAGGCTTGGCACACAGAGCAGTGCCTCCTCCCACACAGGAGTGGGTTATAATTGAAATCTGCCAGTCAAAAGAAGGGAATGTGAAGCTGGTCAGTTTTTATAACTCATGCAAACCGTTAAACAATAGGTGGTGAGCAGCTTCCAATTCCCTGCAGTATAAAAATATAAATGTTTTATATTCAAAAAGAGAGTTTGTGTAGCTGATTGGGAGAGGCTCACAGAGCGCTGCATGCAATCTATTAACTGTAAAATGATGAGCTACAACATGAAGACTTTCGGGATCTTTTGATTCGACAGAGAGAGAGAGAGAGAGAGAGAGAGAGAGAGAGAGAGAAGAAATGACACGAAAAGACATGTAAACATGACATGAAATAAAAAGAAAATTTAATAATAATATTCAAAGTCAGTAGTCTGGTTAAAGATGTTTTGAATAAAAGGCAATGAATATGCAGATAAAAACACTAAAGAGCTCCTCAAACAGAAGCAATAACTACCTGTTACATCTGGAAAGTGATGAAGGAAAATCCCTGATTAAAACACTAGAGGGATATAGATCTGGACATGGATAAAGATAGGAAAGGTAGTAGTTATAATGTGCAAAACGTCAGTGGTAATTATGGATTAAAAACAAAGAATTGGAAAAAGGAAATAATATTTTCAAGGTTACAGTTGGATCATACTGGTTGGAGTAGAAAAGAAACAGTGATGAATATTATTTGTAAAGTCAAAGAAGACTTGGAGAATGTTTTACTTTTGCTAATCATAATGTAATGTAGAGAGAGAGCGATTAGATGGACAGGAGTGGGATCTGAGGGAATATCAGGGACTGAGAGGGAACTGATGTCAGGAAGGAAGTATGTAGGTTTTTAACTCTCCTATTATCTTTTATCAGTGTTAAATGTCTCTGAATACACAATAAACATTGTTTTCTTTCTTTCATATTCAGCGGCTTTTCCTAATTCAATGGGGACAAGCGGGTAACCATAAAATTAACATGATGATATGTTTTTAATGTCCTGAACACATTTTGTACGCTTCAGTATTTCTTTGGTTTCAATTTGATCCAAGGCTGTTTTTCCCGTATTAAACACATATGAGAAAGACCAACATTTTACACAAATTAGTTTTAGTTGCTTGAGATGACAATGAGGATGTATAATAATCTTCAGAAATGTTTCCTCTGCCTTAGAGCCCTAACTAACATAACCAGTAGTATTAGGAGTGCGGGAAACAGTCCAGTCCATGTGACATTTAGGAGGAAAAAAATGGTTTAGAGTCAACAAGACACATAAAGTACCTGTCACTTAAACTTGTGTAAGAATTATTATTAGCCTATATAATTTTCTGGACTCCAGTTGATAAATAAAAAATGTCAGTAAGGAAAGTAAAAACAAACAGGCTTGGTGTGTCGCTGCCCTCTCCGCTACGCTAGGTGGCGGTGTGCGACTTCAGGTTGGTTTGGTCAGTAAAAACAACAGGGAAGAAGAAGCGGAGGCAGCCAGGAGGACAGTTACAGATGCGGCTCACACGTTAGCACGGTTACACAAAGTAGTTTTAAACTCACCATGTCCTGGGTCAAGGCTATCCCCGGCTGTGGCGAGGATGTCTTCGACGAAGACGCGGATGACATCAACCTTCAAAGCAAAGAGTGGAAATTCAACATGAGGAGGCGAATCAAGGTGAATCAACGCGCCGCACAGCTAGCGTAGCTTTAGCCGTCTAACTACGTAGATAAGTCAACTTTAAAGGAATGCGATGTAAATACAAATAAAAACTAACGTCGCCTGGCCACGCCGAATTAAAGATAAATGTGTTTAGTGTGTTTGATGTGTCTTGTTAGACCGATTGCAGCCTGCTAGCTTTTGTTTATCATCATGTTAGCAGATTTTGAATGAGGTTTGGTTCGCCGTTTAAAACGTTACCCCAAATGTGTTACGTGCAGGACGGCTTTGTGGATGGCATTGACGCCGGGGAGGACGCAGCCCTCTCGGTGGGTTTCAGACAAGGCTACCAGGAGGGAGCAGCAAAGACTGTGGCTGTGGGCCGGCTCAAGGGAATCGTCAGGTAACTCAAAGTGAATTTAACCAAACATGGGCTGTAGCTTCAAGATACATGTGGCGATAGGTGTAGTCATTCCTCCAGGCCAGCTACACCACATAGTTTGCATGCATATCACTTCTCTAGTCATGGATAGGATTCATCTTGTAGAAAATTTTTCCAAAAAAAAGTCCCTGAATCAGCTTTTATGGGGCAGAAATTGATGTTGCTTCTCTTTTTATGGAGTTGAGGCCAGCCTCAGTTAGTGATGGCAAGTTGTTTTGTTGTTTGTTTTTACTCTGTCATCTTCAAATGCTTTGTGGTCAATAAGTTGTTCCTGCCCCCTAAGTAGAAGGTGATTCAGAAAGCTTCCTTGGTTATCACAGGCACCCAATCTCATTTACTCGAGCTCCTTGCTTCACTTTTTCCACACTCCACAGGGTTTATTTTTCTGAGATTGGCCGCAGTCCATGTGTTTAAAAAGTATAATTTGTCGAGGTATTGTCTGCTATAGATTTTGCTCTCTATCTTGTACGGAAACATCATGAGCCTCTTTGTGCTGGCCATCATTGAAGTCTCTTTTCTGTTCTGCATAGCACATGCCTGTCCCAGTCGCTTCTCTCTCCCATTGTGTCTGAATCTGTCGCCTCTTTGTGTGCCACGTCACAGTGCTATATCGTGCTGGTTCCAGACCCACCATCCAGGAAGCCCCGTTCCCGCCTCACTGACCGACCTCCTCCAGCGGATCGTGCAGCACGAGGAGGCCATCATGAGCGGCATTCAGAGGGCTCTGGAGAACCCTCCTCCCAGCGTGAGCGACGCCTCGGAGAGCATGGAGGACTTGGAGATCAAGCAGGAGGATCAAGACTGCCAGGGAGAGGGATGCAACGAGGGCAACTGCTGCAGGGGAGGTGGAAGAATGGACACAGATGCTCCTCGGCAGCCACAAAGCCGCTGCTCGAGCTCCAGTGACTGCTGTTTCAACTCAGGGGAAAGTCTAAATGAGCTCCTGCAGCGCTCGGTGGACGTTGTGGTAGAGCTTGGACTGCCACAGGAACTGATTCAACACCTGCAGCAGCTGAGAGGCACAGACTGAATCTGAATCTGAATGAATTACTGCAGGTTTGGTCAAGGACATCTGGCACGTTTATTACAAAACAAAACAGAATTTGACTGTAATATACTGAAGAAACTTGATATTTATTATATAAGATAGAATTTTACAATCACTATTTTTATCATCTTTGTAAGATATTTGATGAATACTTGATTCATCAAGTACTGATTGTTTTTTTTTTTTTTTAATTCTCACTCACCTAATTACATTGTTATACACCTATATGAAATGAAATCCTAATTTTGCCTATTTGTTGTGTTTGGTTGTTTAATTCTGTCTTAACAAATGATACAACACAGAAGAAGTGCTGTGATTTTGTTCCAGTTTTCAAGAGCTCTTTTAAGTCCTTTTGAAGGCCATTTATTTTACTGTTTTTCTGTTTTAAGGCCATATCATTAAATCACATGTAAACCAAAGTATGGCACGTAAAATTATAAAGATAAACGGAAAATATTTTCCTATCAGATGAACAGCTCAACAAGGACTTTAACTTTCACATGAGGAGTTTGTTTCTCAAATGCAGCATGAAACAATTTAGTATTTTCTTCATGAGAGGGTGAAAAGATCTCACATCCAATTTTGTAGCCATGAACATGGGGAGCTGCTGGAGTCAGAGGGTGATTAATACATTCACATAGAAAGCCCGTCACTATCTCATTTTGCACATGCACACAGCACGCACAACACAGCCCAAACCTCTACACACACCCTCACTTTTACTATTACCTCTGTTACATCCCGGCTCAAAAGAAGGACAAAATATGGAGACCACACATGACAAGTAAAATAAGTGCATTGAAGAAAACTAAATTACGTATCCAGTGTGTGTGTAGTGCATGGATGTGTAAACATGTAGGCTGTAAGAAAACAAAAATAATCAAAGTCCAACCAAAGCAAGTAACCTACAGAGGGGAGACAGACTGACTGCTCGATGCAGAGGCCAAGACTCAGGATGGGGAAGCTCGCCACTCAGATTTACTTATACCGCTGACTTCACACACAGCAATGAAAAATACACCATCCTCAGATTCACCACCACATACATCCCAGCCCCCCAGCTTGGGTGCGACTCCACCTGTACCCCTCCCAACCCCTTCCTGTTGACACACGTAAATAGATACACACACTATCACACTGGTTGGTACATGCCATGAACTGATACGCTGAACAATCTCTTGGTAGCTCCATCCTGCTATTAGAGTGTGCCATACCTGTATTTAGTCGCTCTGCTTATTTCATATTAACATTCATAAATATGCATGAGGCCTTGTCGCTCACCTGTTTCAACAGGTTTGTTGGTCAAAATTTCAAGTTATACACACATCGTAGTAACCAGTCAGCATAAATTAACCAGTAAGTGTGTGTGTGAGGGTGTAAATGAGTTTACTCTCCATAAACAATACAACAGAGTGTAAGTATTTGTCTTGTAATGACTCCCTCCATATAGAGCAGCAGTGGAATACACTAATAACAGTGGTTGCAATAATAAACGGTAGGTTTGTTATCTACAGTGGGTGGATTCAACATTAATTTGTCGTGGGAAAGTATTACATTATTTTCCTGTATTATGTCGTGCTTATTTGAGGGAAAATGTGATTAAACCGCATGAACAACCAGCAAATGTTCATTACGGTGGCTGAGGACTTTCCCAGGTGTCCCTGAACGCGGCATGAGCCTCTGAGTGCAGGAGAATGACGTCACCCTGACAAAATGCGGACCCAGCCATGACCCTTCTCCGGCTAGGCTAGGCTTCCTTCCTAGCTGCGGATGTTCCACATTAAACGGATAATTTCCGCTGATTGTGAATTGTGTCAAGTTGAACAATACCGGCTTTGCGCGCGTTGAAGGTAGCCGTTGTGTCCACCGTGTTTCTGATGTGCGGCGGTAACTCTTCACCTGTGTTTGTGCTGCAAGTTCACCGCAGCTAGCCGGCTAGCTAACGGAAAGCCCGTTTGCCAAGGAAAGCAAAAGTGAAACAGCGATCGCCTAGCTTAAACGATACGTGAAACTTTGTGGTGTCAACAGGGTAACGCTCACAGATCAGGTACAGTTACGGTCTCCTCTGTTATTTCGACTAGACCTGAGCCAGTGGTGACAACTGAATGTGTTGAAATGGATTAACGTTGCTTTTGTGTGATCATGTCCTAAATCTGGTGTTGACGTTAGCCACTGTTGGCGAGATGTGCATGTTGTAAGCTAACGTCAGGCTCACATGGAAGTTCATAGTGCGTAAACACAACATTTATTGTAGGTTAGACATCACACAAAGAGGAGTGCGTTCACCATTCAGTGATGCTGCTCGTCTCCCCATGTTTTGCCCTCAGGTTTTCTTCATGTTATGGTGGATAAGCTCCCCTCCTGGCTTTAGTGCCAGCCTGGCTCTCTTCATAATGGTCCCCCGCACTGTGTGGATCCAGTGAGTCTTCAGGCAGGGCCAGAGACCTCCTGGTGTTTGGACCAGAGGTCACCACTCAGCCGACAGCCGCCCTCACAAGCAGAGGGGGCAGATGGGGAACTGCTGCCTTCCTGCTGCCGGCGGCCCCTGTGATTCTGTGGAAGAGAGAAGTAGTTTGCTGCAGGATGCCTCAAAGGTTGTGGTTCCCCCGGCTGAGACGGGGGTAGTGGGGACTTACCAGCAGAGTCCTGATGCAGACGATGACGTGAGGTAAAGCAGCCGTCTCAACCAGGACATGTGACACGGAGGAAAGAGACCATGCAGGTTTTTGCTCCAACTTTCCACAGACTGCATCAGGTGCTTTCACCGCCCCAAATACCTTCAGTCAGAGAGCTGAAACTAATCGGTGAAATGAGCCAGTGTACTTTTTGGAAACAAAAACCTGCAGACTCTCTGCCCTCTGTGGGCCATTGTTTGAGAACTGGCCTGATAATAATAGTGGTTGATGTTGGGGCGTCTGGGAACCTCCAGAGGGCTTTTGGGGTTATAGAAATAGTAAAATTTCACTGTTTTTTTTAATACAGTGGAAGTGACACATTGTTTACAGATAACTACTCACCAGGACATATGAACATGCACAATATTAATATGTCATAAGGAAACGATATGGACGATATCAAATTTAGGGTTAGTCTAAGACAGTGATTGATCGGTTCTGATCCAAAAAATACCTAGTGAAGAAACTGCATTTTTTTCTACATCCAGCTGGTTTTATAATACTGTTTTTTGAAGAATGTTCAGTTTTCACTGTTGTTACACTTCAAATAAGTGTGAACCTGTGGTCATATTGTATATTTTATCGCTATCAGGATATTTGACATAAATATTGAGGTAGGAAATTTTGTCTATATCGTGCAGCGCTACACCAGAGGTCTTTTGAGATTATAAAAATAGGACTTTTTTTTTTTCATTCAGTGGAGGTTGCTATTGTGACACATTGCACACATCACATTTCCCTGAATTGCCCCCTCCTACAGTTTAAAAAGTCACGCACTTCCATGGAATAAAGCACTAGCTACAAAATCTTACCTGTAGTATAACATGTCTGTTTGGGGGCTCATGCAGTAAAAAATGTTTTGGACTCCCTGGTCTTAACATGATAGATTTAAGTAAGTTTTCTGTGCCATGTTGCCCAGGAAAACGAGTGATGAAGCCAGTATCAAGAATGTAGAGAAGGTTGTGACTGTGCAAGTGAAGCAGAGCCCCCAGGCCAGAGAGACAGAGTCCTCAAAGACTCAGGAGAATGGAGCCCTCCAGAAGGAAATCCTACCGGCAAAGGCGCCTTCTCCCATCAAAGGAGCCGACCTCAAACAAAACTCAAACAACACAGCACAAGACGAAAATGTGAAGGAAACTGCCACCGACAACAGACACGTCGAACGTCCTCTATGCACTTTAGACTCCCCGCAGTCAGAATGCACTACAAACGATCAGGAGGCGATCACAGAAACAAATGCAGTACCGGTGGAGGAACTTCCAGCCGCAGTGCAGGACAAAATCCAGGATGTCGTCTTGCAACCGGCTGAGACCGTCTGCTCTGAAACCCCCTCCATCAGGGCAGACACACCAACAGACAACACTACACCAGAACCAAGCCGCGATGCTGGTGATGCCAATGCAGAAGAGGAAGGCTGTGGCTCCAAAGCGACCACTGATGAAGCTGTGGAGGTTTCTCATTGTAATGAAGTGTCGTCTCTGTCAGACTCTCAGATCCCAGCAGCAGCTTGTCAGGTGTCGTCTGTCTCTGCATCCGGCCAGGACATCTGCACGGAGTTGACACCTACTGGGAGCGCTCCTCAGTCACCTTCTCCCTCTTCTGCATCTCCAAGCCAGTAAGTCGCATGACATGAGTGGCTGTTTACTTTGAGTCCTTGTCATTGTTTTGGTTGTTATATTTTGGAACATGGTTTAAAAATACAGAAATATGCAGCTGCCCTCCAAGTATCCATTTTTGAAATAGTTAAAATGAACAGGGAGAGGAAATTTGGTCAGAAAGATGCAACAGCGCAGCCTGAGCTGGAATTGGAACGTGCAATCACAGGTCAGTGGTGTCTGCATTTGCTGCCCCTGCAATGCAGAAATTGATATCTTTGTCTTATTGTCTTTTGTGTTCAGTGGTGTGGTAATAAACAAGAGTGATGCAAAGAATGGGAACAGCTCAGTGTGCCAGGAGGCCTGTCCTGAAGTCATAAAAAGCCATGATGTTTCTGAGCCATCTCCTCGATCAGACTCCACAGGAGTGAACCACAGTGGCGTGGAGCTCAACTCCACCACCTCTGGTCAGGAGCCAACAGCCACAAGTCCACCAGCAGCCAGAGAGAGGTCAGTGGGTTCAGATTTTGTGGCAGAAAAACAAGAAGTTGTTTACAAAAATCTCTACTTGTGCTTTATGTTAGTCTCCATATGACCAGCAGGGGGCGCATAGACACCACAGCTAGATGGGTGCATAAACAAAGACTTTGTCAGACTCTGACTCAAGGTTTTGCCGGGAAAAGAAAGAAAAAAGAACTCATGGTATGTAATGTTTGTGTCTGAACCAGATTGCTCCCTTGAGGTAAAACCAAGAGAAACATATTTTTCAGCTGCACAGTGCTGTTCCTCTGCGAGCTACATTGTCCACATCTGCTTGCAACAGCCTTTTGTATGATTATTACACGTTTCATGCAGTAGGCCACCAGGTTCTTCAGAGGCAGATTGAGTGTCATAACACTGTGGTAGTAGCCCTGACAGACTTTGAGTGAAGATAATGAGAAAGGAGACGCCATAAGACACAATAAAGATTTTCTCATAAAGACTCAGTTACTCAGCCCCGGCATCCACACAAAATCTAATATAAGCGTGTTATTTGATGTATGCTTTCTCCAGCTCCAAGTCCAATCATGATGCTGAACCAGAGCCTCAGTGTGCGACCATCAGCTTGAAGGAGGTCACTTCCCTGGAGAACCTTGTGCAGGAAGCAGACGAAGAAGATGGAGGTGTTGCTGAGGATGAGGAGGAGATGGAGGCCGGGTCAAAGCCTGACGAAGAGCCAGAGGTGCTGGAGCCAAGCGGGAAGGAGCAGCTGGTGGCGAGCACATCCGCCGACGTCGAGGTGGAAGTCATACCTGTCCGGGAGCAGGAGGACTGTGCTGAAGAGAGCGTCGGGAACAGGTTTGTGAGGGTTAATTTGGGGCTACTGCACAGCTCTTACTGGCACTTCTGTGTCACTGTAGGTCAGAGCGTCTGAGTCAGCTGCAGATGAGACGATGAAATATTAAATTCCTGAGGCCACTATGTGGAACCAGCATGTCAGTACTGTCTTCATTCCATAACTTTGCGTGAGTGCTGTAGAAACAGGATGTTGGCGTAGCACATGGAGCAGGAAGTGGCAGTTCAAAAGTGGACTGGGTTGCACTGTGGCCGACATGGAAAATGACTCAGTGCTTTGCGGATCATCGTGATCTGAGACAAATTTAGTATTTTTCAGTATAAATAAAATCCACCCACATGGGAAATTTTTTGAAAAAATCTGTCCCATCATGGTGTTGTTGGTTGGAATTTTCATGCACGCCTACTGCTCTGCCATAAAGTGACTTTTTAAAACATCATGTGTTCCTGGCAGTACAAAGAATGTGGTTTGCATGTAAAAGTAAGCGGAAATCAAATTTTGTCAATTTGCTTGGCATGCTTTGAGTAAAAGGCATATGTTTTGTCATGCAGCATTAGCGATTAAGGTGAACAGGACATTTTTTTTTTTCATCTCATGGTGACTTTAGTGTTTTTTTCCACAGGATTCTTAGTGTCTGGAGTTGCTTTTGCGTGTTCACAGATCAGTCGGAGGCCAAGTCATAAAGCAATCCTTTTTTGTTTTTGCGTTTCCTTTCAGTGATGAAGATCTGTACAGAGGAGCTGAGGAGCTCTCACCACAGCGGCCAGTGCCTCTGTTAGAAATAACACGTCAGTACATCTGCAGCTTTTTAACATCTGCACCATTAGATTGTATCAAAGTATGCACAACACTACTTCTTTATCAACTGTCTCCTTTCTCCTCCGTAGTTCCAAAGGTGGAGGACAGATGCAGCCTGGCCCCGGCTGTGGATATTCTGTCCTACAGCGAGAGGGAGTGGAAAGGAAATACTGCCAAAAGTGCTCTCATTAGAAAGGTCAGTGTATGTAGCTCTGGGAAGATGTGTTTCAGATTAAGGCCAGCGTTTTTCTCATGGCCCAAATCACTTCCTGTTGTATCCCCGTGTGCTATAGGGCTATAAAGAAATGTCTCAGAAGTTTGGCAGCCTGAGGAGAGTGAGGGGAGACAACTACTGTGCCCTCAGAGCCACTCTGTTCCAGGTGCTCTCTCACAGCACGAAGCTGCCAGCGTGGCTGCAGCAGGAAGACATCACTGTGGTAAATACAGCGAGGGCATATCGCTTACATGCTACCACCAACGTGTTTAATTGGACCGCGTAGCGCTTCTCGGTGCGCGCAGACAGATGGATACTTTCTTAAGCCACCCGGGGAAAACAGGGGTGTTGTCAGCAGCGAAATGAAATACAGCCAGCGCTCAAAAGAATACAACAAATCTACTAAGTAAAAGAAAAAAGACGCTCATTTAAATTGCACTCAGTAAATATTACTTTTTAGATACAACAGCTGTGAGATGTGATCTTCTCCATCCAATTCTGAAAGCACGGGAGCGCAAAGTTAGAGCTAGATTCTTTTAATTGGAAGTACCTGTAAGATTGTGCTTTATAATGGATGTGTGCTAAAATGTAATCAAGTGTGATGCTTGTAAAAGGAAAATTACTGGCAAAAAAAAATACAGAAAAAGCTACTCAGTTACAGTAACATGAGTTAATTGATTTCTTCCGCCTCTGGGTAGAACGCAGTAAGGATACAAACGTAAAATAAAAAGCGTAATGCAAAGATGTAAAGGTGCAAAAATAACATTCCAACCTGCTTAAACTGAAGATGAATGCTAACACTGGGAATGTTTCAGCCACACTGAATATGTCTGATGCTACAATCTGACCATTTTACTGCTCCGTGTTTACAGTTGCCTGAGGAACTGGAGGCCCGGGAAGGGCTGATAAGTCAGTGGATGTTTCCGGGAGAATGCAAACAAGGAGACGGGCCCGGCGATGCTACCCAGCAGCTGAAATGCTATATGGAACGTCTCCGAAGCAGGGTATGGCCCCCAGCTCCGCCAGGGAACCATACATGCAGCTTGAAAGTATTTTAAAGACTCAGGCATGTAAACCGCATAAGCCAAGACAGTATTTTTAGAGCATCCGTGGACACTGAAGGTATTGATATTCATCCACAGAGCATTTGGCTGTGATTGCTACCATATGTTGAAGGGCTCTAGTTTTGTAAGTGCGCCCTCCCTCATGACTTTTTGTGTGTCATTACAGCAGTCCAACTACACTATAAAAGGGTTTTGCTGGGGGTGGATGGACCCTCAACCTCAAGAAAAACTGCTCTCCCACTTTACTGTAAAAGCATCATGCCTTGGGGCAATTTTATTGTGTGACTTTGCCACTGGTGGTTTGTCAGGAATTTTGTGTTTATTGCACACGTTTGTTTTTTTTCCCGAAGTAGTTTCTCTGTTGATTTGTGTGCGGTAGGTCTGCACTGGTTTCTGTATGTAGACATTTCTTGTGCCTCAACGTTGAATGCGCTCCAAGCGTTGGATTGTCTAGTCACCACCATTTCCACAAGTATATGCATGTATAGCATGTATGTATATATAAAGGACCTAATCATTATTGTGTCATTTTGATTAAGTGGCAGGCCGCAGTGGGCTGTGCCAGCGCCGAGGAGCGCCAGCAGCTATGCGAACGCGTCTTCCAGGGCAGGGAGGAGGAGCTCGGGCTGCTGGAGGCGCTCAAGCTGCTGATGCTGGGCCGAGCGGTGGAGCTGCACAGCTGCATGCAAGCGGGAGGCGACGTGCCGCTCTTCTGCTGGCTCCTGTTCGCCCGCGACTCGTCCGAGTGCCCACGCAGCTTCCTGTCCAACCACCTCAGCCATGTGGGCCTCAGCGGGGGCCTGGAGCAGGTAAGAGAAACCATGTGGCATTTGCCCTCAGCGAGCACACATGGTGCCCAGTCCCCCTTTTTTATTTGTTTACCGTTCAAGCACTCACCCACTTGAAAAGGTGTTTAAAGACGTCTACCGAATGGCCCCTAGTTTTATAAGCAGCGAGACTGGCTGCTTTTAGTATTATGGTCCTTGCAGATCCTGCAGTACATTTTTTTGCTGTATAACCAGAAGCCATGCTTTATAGGGAACAAAAACAGCAATTAATGATGGATGTTGGATGTGTAGTCCTGATACCCAAAATTGCAGTCATATCCACAGATAATCCACAGATTAGGCAGGCTGATTAATAGAGGATGGGTTGCACATGGGTGAGATAATACATCATTAATAAGGAAACTATTTATTACATTCTCTAAAGTGTGACCCCCCCAAAAAATGTTTGAGTTTATTAAATACTTGAAGGGACCCCACAGTATTTGCTGCAGTGACATCACTGTGTGCATGGAAACATCTCTCTCTAATCATTAAAGTAAAGAAATCTCCTGGAAATCTGCACGGCTCTGCATAATTTAAAGAGCAACAGCCTACAGGGACAGGTAGAGGTGGAGTGAAATGTCTGCGCAGGTCTCCAAATCAGAGGAAGTCATTCGCTCAGGTGGGTGGCGGATAGATGATTAATGCATACATGCGGATTCGGATTGACGCCAGAGCCGATCTTGCTCATCATTAGTGTGTACGTACTGTCATAATCAAAAGCCTGAATGAGCAACACATGCTGGTACTTGCTGTATTCCCTGTTCTTGGGTCTGTGCTGCCACTGCATCATCAGCCGTGGGACAGATCAGTCAGGGAGGACGCACCGAGTAGCTTAATTGTTATTTTTCCACTCTTTAATGAGGGGGTTTCTGCCTGCACTCATGCTGTTATGGCACTGTTTCCCATGTAGACACCCCACCCTTAAATATTGCTTCTCAACAATTGGATAAAAGAAAAAGTATTTCTACAAGACACAAAACTTAGACCTTTTTCAGGAATTTTAGTAACAGTTGCCAGTCTGAAATCGTAATGCCTGCATGGTATAACATCATATTTATTGCTTTTGCATAATAGGGAGCATCTCTTTGAGCCACACCCTGAAACAACTGAAGATTGAGCGTAATCCTCTTTCCCATTCCCACCAGTAGAGCCTGTTGCTGGGCATAGGGGAGCATATTAGCCCTGTCTGAATGTCCAGAGATTGCGTGTTTGTGTTCGGGCTGGATTTTTATCACCTTTGGAAAGAATCCAAACATGCTTGACCAAAAATTGCGCAACACAAGACCAAATAAATGTCAGAAAGAACAATCTGCCAGTCCTGGTTCTCTTTGAGAGGTTAAAAATTGCTCAAGCCCTGTAACTATGACCCAGCATGGTTTGTTGAAAAGCCAAACACAGAGGTTGTATGCTGCACTTGTGGAGACTTTTAAAAAACATGCTGATCAAAAACATCATCATGGTAATTAGAATTTGAATCTGTGTAACTAGCTGTGTGGGTCTTTTAGCAGTTTTCAGTAAAATCGGTAACCGTTCCCGACCCTAGTCACCATCTCGGTACTGTTGCGACTTCCCGCAGGTGGAGATGTTCCTTCTGGGATACGCCTTGCAGTGCACCATCCAAGTTTACAGACTGTACATGGCCGACACGGACGAGTTTGTCACCTACTACCCAGACGACCATAAAGAAGACTGGCCGTCCGTGTGCCTCGTCACGGAGGACGACCGCCACTACAACGTCCCAGTTGCGGAGCCCGCGGAGCTACCCAAGGAGCTCAACTCAAGCTGATCGCCGCCGCAGAGAAGTCTCCTGCCATACACACGAAACACTCCTCAGGTTGATTTAAAATGAAGATTTATGCCAATTAAAAATGTTCATTTGAGACCCTGTGCAAGATGTGATTTACCCATTTTGTGCACACTGTACTAGAGCCAGTTTTCTGTTTGGGGATTGGTGCATGTATGCAGCTCAGTCGGATCCAAATTAGTTGCAGTGTGGAACTTTGGGAGGAAAAAGCACATTCTAAAACCTGGATTGAACTTTGCTTTTTATTATTATTATTATTTTTTGGTTTTGTTTTTGTAAAATCCAGATCAAAACCCATATGATGCAGCTGCCAGCGGCGCCATATAATTCACACGTGAATAGATCTGTGGTGTTAACACTGGAGTTTCGGCACTTTTTTGGTACAGAATTGTGTAGTAATATATTCATTATGTCAAGGAAACATGAATAATGCATTTTAACTTGTAAATTAAGCAGTGAGTCATTAGTAAAACCCTGAATTCATCTAATATTAATGTTTTAATAATTTTATCAGGTTTAACAGTAGCCTATTAACAGATGAAAATTTGAAGGAGGCTTGCAAGATGAACTGTCTCTGTGTCAGAGGCGTGATTTGGTCTGTGTGTTTGAACGTGTGTATGTGAGACACTTGATGTGTAACATGATGCCTTTAGCCAAGCTGCCCTTGGAGAACAATGTGCCAATGTTGCTACAGTTCCTGGCAACAGTCTCAACCACCAGCCACTGGGTCAAAGTTGTTAAGCCCTGCTTGGTCCTCCATGTTGCCTTAGAAATAATGCACAATAAGAGTGAACATTTGTAATTGGTGGTAAGAGGCCGTTTCCTTGCCCTAATTCCTGAGCTGGTGAAGGTGGTAAGCTAACATTTGCAGCGATTATGCCAGTTGCAGAAATGACGTTCTTGCACTGTCGGATGTCAGATTTTTAGAATGCCATTTAAATAAAAAGAACAATTTTTTTGTAAAGGTCTTTGTTTATGTCTGTATACTCGCTGCCAGTGTGAGTGAGGTCTCTGGACAAGTTAATAATAAAGCAATTTATTTGCCAAATAAGAATGCCTATACAGTATATACAGTACATAAGACAGTCTGAATACGCTACCAGGATAGTGCTTGGCGAAACAAAAGTAGACAGACTCCCAGACTGCATGGAAAGTGGACAATCATATTTGTATTCTGTAACACGCAATGATATAATGAGGGATTCCTGACCCCTCTGGGCAATTAAATATACACATTTCATCACCTATATAAAACAACAATAATCTGTACACCATTTTTATGTAAAATACAATTGCACAACCCAACAAGTCCCACAAGATGTCCCTATATTTTGAAGTCAAGCAAGGCCTTGTTGCTTAATCTCGATAAAGTAACATAAAATAATGATCTCTGTATTTCGGCAACTTCACTACCACTCGACAGACATTTCATTCTCGTTGCGGAGGAGGAAAAGTTCTCCCGTGTCATTTTCCCTTGTTCATTTACCAGTAAACACATGAAAGTGGTTAATACACCCTCTCTGATGCGGTGATGCAAAACTATGGAAACTGTCCCGAGGATTGGAAGACATCAAGGTATTTACACTGATGAATGAACACTTGGAGGTGCATGGCTTTCTTTACAGTGTGCGTTGTAATGGTAGATAGGTCGACATGTGGAAGACCCTGTCACTCTTACAGATCAGTTCATTCTATAGGGAGAACCTCTCAAACCAAACCATACTCGGGTCCTCTTCCCTTTCCAGCACTGTAACACTCAATGGTCTCCTCTTCTTCAGCAATGCCCGATTTCCGCATAGAAGTCAGCTTCACTTTTGCCCTGCTCAGACAGTTCACTCCTGCTCTTCCTCCTCCTCCTGGAGCTCCTCGATGGCGTCCATCGGGGTCCTGGAGCACACCTCGCTCATGGGGGCCGAGTCCTCCCCCTCCACCACCAGCTCGTTGGACATCTCACTGTTTTTCTGCAGAAAAGGCCGAGAGGAGTCATATCATTCTTTGTACATCCTTCCCTTCTGTGTGAGAAAGAACAGTTTGCCCAAAATACAAAAAAAGCCATCTTCCCACTAAACTCTTGCACTAGTCGATCCATTCAGAGTTTGTATGACTTCATTTCCACTCGGCAATGAAACAATCTCGATAATTATCATGATCAAATCTCCCCTGATAACAGTGATTAATTAATAGAAGTATTTTTGATTGGGGTTTATAATCGAACTAAGACAATGAAACACAAGCGGGTGGAGCAATCGCTCTCCAATTAAGCGAGAGAAAAGCACGCTTGTGGTCTCCCCCCGCCTCCCAGCATCCATCCACAACGCCGCTACGTGGGGTTCAATGGGTGTTGCTGGCCAACTTTAACCATACACCCCTGACGGTTATAAATCAGAACTGGGTAGATGTTGGCGATCTTTGGCAGGAGGATGTGGCTTATGCTGGGGGTTTTGCATCATTGTTTTTGGAAGGGGCTGTTGTTTTTCACATGTAAATTTTTAATGGTTCACAGTATAACACCCATCCAGCTCCACTGTATCAGGGTTAAGGGAGAGGAGTGGAGATAATGGCAGGCATGGGGAAATATCTTTTTTTTTCCACACTATTTTGGGGGGAACTGTTCCTTTAAATGAATGTTTACGATGTGGGGGGGGACACACAAAATGGCCGGTGGAACAAAGGCTGAGGGAAGCGGTGACATTATGGGGAAAACAGTGCAGGCGTACTCTGGACGTCCCCGCTCCAAAGGTATTCTCACCTGTTGTCGATAAACATAGCAGGCTGCTATGGCAACCATGGTAGACTCCCCTATGAAACCAGCCAAGAGGGATCCGACTCCGAGCGTGGCCCCGTGAACCCTGAAACCCACATGAGAGGGGCCGTCAGTCAGCGCTAATGAAAGGAAGACACTGCATCACACTGAAGGCATTAAGGAAGTATCTCTGCAGCCGCTGTTTACTCTGAAAACCGGTCTGCTCAAAAAATGTTTTTCTGCCTTTCTCCACGGAAGGCGAGATTCGAGCTTGTCTGGTCTTGTCAGGCATTACGTCAGACATATATCTTCACATGACTCATGTTTTTCATTCCATGGAGAGAGGAGTGAGTAATTCAGGGGCTGTTTAGCTAGTATACAGGCGTTTTCCCAGAATAAAATGCCACATTCAATAATGCAGTGAGCCTCGGCCATTGAAGTGACCCTTGTGACACGGGCCGCGTTCTCTGAAGTGTTGACTTACCCCATATAAGGCAGCACAACTAGACTGGTGATGAGGACAATGATGCGGAGAACCGAGCTGGGGGCCAGCACAAAGGTCTTTTTCAGGGTCATGAGCCATCCAGTCAAATGAGCCCTAACAGTCACTGCACATGCACATACACACACACACACACACACAAAGTGGAAAGATCACCCCACTGGTCTGAGCTGCATTACGGTTAAAGCCACAGCCGAAGCAGTGAGCGAAAGTTCAGGGCGAGAAAAGAGGAAACTGCAGTTTGACATTTTTCACGCCCCAACATCTGTCGGCGCTTCTTACCTGGCAGGGGAAAGAAGGAGAAAATTCGGAGTGGAACCACACACAGCTCAGCAAAAGCATACTCCACCCCGATGACGTCCACCAGGATCTTCTCGGAGACATGAGGAGTCCAAAACACCACAAAGCAGAGCTGGGCGAACATAAACAAAAAAAAACTGAATGAATCCTGTGTTCGCCGCGCCACAATAGGCCAGCCTGGCACGCCTCATTAGAATTCATTAGATCATTAAATCAAGGGGTTTCGGATTGAATGTGGGGCCTTTGAAGCTTGCATAAAACAAGCAAGCGAGCATACAGCAGACAATATTATTGTTTCCAGAAGCAGTTTGCCCAGGCACGTGCAGCACTGCAAAAGCCACCTCAAACCTAATTCAATTAAAAGAGCCTCGCAGAATTTGAAACACCGTCTAAATATAGCCACCGATGAGAGAATGAATGCGCCCATGTGTGTACACTATTTGTATGTATAGTTCAAAATGAAGTCATACTTTGAGGTAAAAAGAGAAAGGGAAAGGAAAGGGTGGGGATTGACACAACAAAAGATGAAAGCGTCCATATTTTGAGTACACAGAGAGCACAACAGGCAACCAGTTCGGCTGGCCGCTGAGCAAACCAGAGCAATCCACTTGTCCCAAAGTAACAAACATTTCACTGTTTTTTTTCACTCTTTTTAAAGAACTATTTGTTATGTCGCAGGAAATAATGTATTTGCGCAGCGGCTTTGATGTGGTTCTGTGGTTTCTGAACTACTCAAGGGCAAAAACCAAAATACAGTGCTACATCAGCTCTGATTCTGATGATTTCATTTGGTGTGGACTTGCCATCTATCATTATGCTGGCAAGATGGAGGCAATATGATGACTAATTTGTATGGGCTCAACCAAACCGCCGTCTCCCCTGATTCATGTGTGGCTGCCCTAAACAAGGTGAGACATCCACACTCACTGCCCGAATCTCCTCAACAAGGTCTGCTTTCATGGTACGATATTATTTACTGCTGTACTTCACTGCGATCCTGTTGCAAATCTACTCCTGCGTGCACCGCCTCTCTGCTCTCTGGTTTTTGTTCTGTTGTCGTTCCTTTGGATGCAGGCTGAGCAAGTTGTGGCACGAGGGCCGTCTCCCTGCGCCTGTGTGTTTTCAACACACAGGCAGACCGTGGCTGCCTGCCCATCGAACATACATCCCTGAACACGTTTACAACCTTGGGCTTCCACATCTGGTGTGCCACTCTCCTCCTCCTCCTCCTAAAAGACCCACAAACTTCCTGTTTTTCTTTAGCAAGTTGTTAGACAACTAATGTGAATGTGGGGCAAAGGCTACATCGTTGTTGTTTTTTTGTTTGTTTGTTTTTTTCCAACCTGACAATCATGTTTTGCTGTAATAACACACTGACTTACAATTCCGCCTACAAAATAAATTCCCTGAATCACGCTGAATCATGTGATCGGTCCACACAGTTTTCTGCAAAAACAAAAACACCAGCAGCGTACGCGGTGTGGCGGTGGCATTCATTACTTAGCAGTAACGCACACCTGCAAGGGCTTTTTTTAACATGTTAACCGATACGTTTTATGTGAATGCCTACTTTATTAAGCTCTTAAAGCACAGGTAGGAGTGTAAGGGGGAAACAAAAGCCCCTTCACCTCCACATAAATTCCAGCCTAATGTGCGTGTGTGTGTGTGTGTGTGTGTCTCTCTCTGCAACCTGAAACCATGACGGGACCGCTTAGGAAAAGTACATTCAGTGCGCCTGCAACTAAGCAGAGAAGTCTTTGTTTATCAGTCCCAGTGAAATCAAATAGCTTAAATATAAGATCTTCTAATTGTTGCCTTTATTTACAAAGGCCTAACCATGCCGGCAGGATGATTGAGTATGAAACCTGATAGCGCTACCTATGGAAAGCTTGGTAAAACGCTATGTCGAACATGTTCCTACAGAACAGAGGGCTGGTATTCGTGCTGCACCTCAACTCTGACCTACATATGGTATCGTCTAATCTGTGACACAGTGGGAGCACAATCATGCGGGGCAGGTTTCGTGTTTGGGGAAAACACAAACATCTAATGCCTGAGTCCAATGCCTGCATCGTTCTTCTGCATTAAAGAAAGGATTACGCGATTGTGATAGAGGGCTTTGGTAGCACCGGCTTTGGCAGGACACTCGACACCTGGGAGGGGTCAAGTTTTTGTCACAGCGGAGGGCACTTTCAAGTGTAAACAAATACACTGCAAAGATGGGACCGCCTGTTATGGAAATTTAATAATGGAATTTCATGCAAGCGGTGTCATCTGCCATGGTGGCTCTAAACCATTTAAAAAAACTTAATCTCCCCGAGGGAAATCCATTTAAACAAATTCAATATTTGCACAGACAAGTATCATGTGATAGTCACATGGAGATGCTTTGCTACATTCATTGAATCTGGTTTTCCTGACTGAAATTCAAGCCCCAAGCTCAGGAGTCGAGCATTACATGACAAAGAAAAACTCACGGCAACACCCTCTTTCTGTTTAATGACCCCAAGCATGTTAATGCCATGCTGTGAGGGTGTAACGACCACGTTTCTGTGAGCCAAAGAAAAAAAAAGAGAAAAAAAACAGATCATCTTACCGTGAGTGATAGAGCCAGACAGCAGAATGTAAACTTTTTAATATGTGATTTGGTGACCGGGCTGCCAGAATTGAGCTTGTTGCTGGGATTATTCTGTCGGTAAGAGAACAACATTAGCGGGCGCACAACAAAGCCATCCACAATAAACTATGTTACCACTAGAACAAATGCTTGTAGAGGGTGTTTGGTTTACCTTGTCAAAGGCAGGGTACACTGCTCTGAGTTCAGTTAACCAACCGTAGGGCATGTGACCCACAGGATATGTGGCTGTGAGCACAGCCACAGCCTGGAATGACAAAGACGGGGAAGCTATCAGTCATCAGCACGCTGCCAGATTAATGTTGAAAATAGCGCACACGGCGACACAGCAAAATCAGCCACAGGTGACCGACCCGAGCCAACATCAAAGCGGCATGTGCGTCTGTTACTTTCTCGGTGGCGTGGGGTTTTTCACAAGTTTATGATTAGATAACAGCCTCGGGCTTGTTATTGTGTCACAAACAACAACAGGCAGGGTCCGGCTTTGCACAGGAACAGTAGGGCCATGTAGGAATGTTTTCACACAGTGTAATCATGCCCTGAGTTCCACATGAACATGGTGAATCACCCAAACCACTGGCAGCCAGTGTTGTCAATGATTTCCAGTTCATTCTGGTAAACAGCTTTGTATTGTCTCTAGTAGTTAGGGTCTCTGCAAGCCAGAAAGCTCCAGAGGGAGACTGTTGGCATCTGGCATTTCATCTGCAATAACTTGAGGGGAGAATTAGCCCACCAGCTTCACGTAGCTGGAAAGTCTCACTTAATAACAGCTAACCGCTCACATTGAACAACAGCCTTTATAAGACATACACAAATTCATAAATTCTTGGTAACTGTATTAATATAAGTCTGATTTCATGAGTGACTCTTTTCTTTTTCCCACTCCCTGTGTGATGGATGAGCCGCAAAAGAGCGGGAACATCCTGGAAAAGATACTTCACAGTGAGGATGGGACAGATGTGATCCACCTTGGTACACCCACCTCCGTAGAAGCAGTGCTTCCCTTGAGGTCGCGAGACACAAAGAGGTTGACGATAGGACGACTGATGCGCTGAGTGGCCAGGATGAGGGCCAGGGGCCACCAGAAACTCAGCATCTTTTTGATGGTGGCATCACCCTGCAGGGGCACAGGCAACCAAGTGAGAAGGGCACTCCCAAATAAATCACAAAAAATGTACTTCTTTGGGATGAGTCATGTTCATTATGAAATCCAGAGGTGGAATTCAACTCAAGGCCTCCATGTGGCTCAGTTAGTTAGTATGTACTTTGTCATGCATGCAACACCAGCAGGGCACTGTTTCCCTTCATTCACCTCTGCTCTACTTCTCTTCCTCTTTCCTTAAACCATAATGTCACTAAAACTGACTAAAAAAAACTTTGGAAAAAAAAAGAAGAAGAAGAAGAAAGAAACAAAGCTTACCCCCACATCTAGTCCACTGGAGTCTGGGATGTTGTCGTGAATGTTACAGTAGTAACCTAGACCAACAATACTGAAACGGACCAAGGCACCCATATACAGGGAAAGGATTGGGATGAGTAAAGGCTCCACACATTCCAGGTTACTATGGAGGAGAATGGCCACGAATACAATCTAGCAAAGAGAGGACAGTTGTCATGAAAAACAGGGGAAGTGAAAATGTGCACACTGGAGACAGTAATCACATGCCTCCTGTTTTTTTGTTTCCTATCAACATCTAAACATCTGTGATGTTAATCACCTCGAAATGAAGTGTCTCGTTTTGTTGAACCAGTTTTTACGTCACTTATTATCCTTTAGACTGCACTGTGTTTGTTATAACATTGTGTTATCAGTCATTTTGTAAGAAAACAAAATGCCACTTTCCCCCCCAAATGACAGATCGATACCCAATTTGGGAATTAAACCCTTCAAATGTAACCTATAAATCAAAAAAATGGATTTTATTACCTGGGCCACAACATCAGAGATTGAGGCAGAGCCTACAATGACGCTGTACTTGTGCTTGAGAAGAATCCCCGCATGAATCCACGCCTTCAAACACAACAATGGACAAAAATGTTACCTTGGCCACCGAGCCCTTGGCTAAAAACAAAAAAGCTCTATTTTTGCCATTTTCTCAACCACAGTTGGATGATAGGGTATATAATAGAGGTGAGATAGACTTTTAAGAGGGGATAGGCCTTCTCTTGAAACCGACATTGGCAGAGGATTAAAAAAAACATCTCTTTCTAGGTCAGGTGTTTTTAAATCCATCTCTTGCATGGTAACATTCGGCAGTTCATTTAAAAGAATAACCCAGCCATACAGCACACTCACCATTGCATCCAATAAAGGGAATGCAGCCAGGTATAAGAACGCCTTCCTTGTCTTGTGCCCCACAGATTCATCCACATGGTGGAGCTTATTAATGATGTAGTATCCTAAATCTGTGTGAGCTACAGGGAAGAGGGGAAAACACAGATGACTAGGGAGTATGAGCAGATAACCTACCCCAAAACATTAAGTCAGCTAATCTGCAGGGATTTTTTTTTTAAATATGATGTTGCAGTGATGTTGGTTTTTGCTCAGTAAGAAAACGCATTATGCCAGGACCTGACAGGGAATGCAAGAGTAATGAAAGTTGGGTTTGCCACAATTCCCAAAACTTCATGTTTACAGGAAGCGGTCTAAGTGCAACGTGTCATCTTGAGTACACAAACAACCCTTAAACACACACCTATCAAGATGTGAAGGACAAACGCTATGGCCCCGGCTGCCACCATGCAGAACACAGCCTTTCTTCTGTCCTTCTTGCTGTTGACAAACACCAGGCCCACATTCTTGAAGTCGCTCATGGGTCCGGTGAAGAACTTCATGAGGGAGTAGGCCAGGCCGTAGCTGGCCAGCATTTCAACTGCATCCTCTTTGACTGTGGCTATGCCCCGGTTGAGGGCCTGTAGGAGATATTATGGGGTGGGTGTGCAGGGGGTGGAGGGTGTGAGAGGAGGCACAGAGGAGAAAAAAAGAGAGAGGGCTAAATTGGCAGCGTGCAGTCGCCCACATGACCATGACTTAGCCTATCTTTATCTGAGCCCAGATGGCAATTGCTGCTTCAAGGTGGCCCTAAACTATACTGAATGTATTAAGCAATGAATCCCTTTTTGTGCCTGAAGACGCTGCAAAGAGACCTGTGCCACACACTGCCATCACACTGTCTAATAATACTGGAAAACATGAGACTGACTGGAATGAGAAACATCCATTCACTAAAAAAACCCCACAGTAAATAAGACACAATGTCCATTCGGTTTTTCCTGCATGGCACCCACTACAGCTGCTTTTCCAATTGCGAGGCCGGGTACTATTTATACCAGCTAACAGGGACATTACATAAGCATAATCCTAACCTCTCTGAGCCCTCAATGTGTTTTTACTTGCTCTCTATCTGTCCACAGTCCCTTGGGTATGGGCAGCTCCTCCACAAGATCAGTCATCTGGCTGGAGGCGAACAGGAAATGTCACTGTGTGTCCCAGCAGAATGACCATTAAAAATAAAAAGAGAACACAAGGCTGCTCTCTTAACCTGTTAAGGATGATCCGCCATTATCTATACAGGCCTTGATACAGATTTAGAGATTAATCAATGGGTAAACAAATCAGTGGCAGGTACAGTGTGCTGCCTTTGCTTGGGAAGGGTGTCACGGTAATTCACAAGAGCTAACACGGCTTTTGCCCGTGTTTGTCAGAATAAATAAAGGCCTTTTTTCTCATATTTGGTGGCTTTCACACGCCTCTCCTTGCTTCCTAAATAAATACACGCTATGACACCCTAATAAGACAGCCACCTCCAAGCCGGCCAGCTAAGCTAGCCGTAGCTGCAATACGAACCAGCCGTCTGGCACAATAAACATGAGGGGGGGGAAACTGGGGGGTGAAGCGGACCGTAGCGTCCAGTGTCCGGCTGATGAAACGGGGTTGGGAGTCTGCAAGCGAGAGGAAAATGATGCTCGGCGGTAGCAGCTGTGTGAGACGCCAAAATGTTATTCTGTGAGGCAGAAACGGAGCTGCTAGCCTGTCAGCTGCTAGCAAGCTGCAGTCTGTCCTGTCCGGTGTTACTGACTGACGTATAGCGACAGAAGAAGAAAAAAAAAACAGGGTTAACAAAGCAAAGCAGCCGCAAAAACATTACCTGTTCCCCGAGGTCGATGGCAACATTGGTGATAGCCAAAGGCACCAGAAAGCGGAGGAGAGGCCAGTAAGGACTGAGAGATGGAAACTCCACCATAGTACAGCCGGGATGACAGAACGAGGGGGCATCTGCCTCGGTCTTGATTGTTTAAAAAAAATAATCAGAGATTACCGGCTAGAAAGGCAGTCCTGTATTCTAGCGAAATCAACCTCAGGCTGGGAGCGGTTAGATAAGAGGAGCCGAGCGGGGGTCGGCGGGCTCCGGTGTCGGCA
>OMLB01044973.1:0-11023 GCA_900302555.1 Myripristis jacobus | reverse complement strand
ATATAAAAATCTCTCTGTCTCTCTCTCTCTCTCTCTCTCCCTCTCTCCCTCTCTCTCTCTCCCTCTCTCTCTCTTCCCCCCTCCCTCCCCCCACCCTCTTGTCTCGCCCTCTCTCACCATTCATTTTCAATCTATGGCACACTCATACAAGACTGATTTTATTAGTTGCTGAAATAGACTTATATTTTATATCTCATTAAATATTCAAAATAAATTCAGCATATTTGAGCTGTTCATACATATTCAGTTTCTGTAACTAGGATCAGAATATTTTGATTGAGCCCGTACAGCAGAGACATTTTGAATTTCTTTTTGTGTGAAGATAATTCCATTCAGGGGAATGAGTTGAATCACAATTGATCTCATTGTTTTCTTTTCCCCCCCACTTACAATTAAATGTGGAGGAATATGTTTCTATGGACGGAGTGCTATAGACAGTATGGTGTGTGCAGGCCGCCATATCCCACAGTTTCACTCCATCTATCGACTTGTGAAGGAAAACCTCTCCGTAATGTAAAACTGGCATTTCAGCTGAAGAAGCTATTTGAGCAACAGCTGACTTAACATGTAGGATATTATAAGAATTATTGTAATGACCTTTATTGCCTCATAATGACCTATATCAGGCATGTAGGTTAGGACTGTGATGGAGTGCTGTTTAATTAGTTTCATGGAATAAGAGCTCCTAATCAGTTATATGATACTTGAACACACTGCACACCGTTATTGACGTAAGCAAGGGTTTCATTTCAACTCCGGAGGATCAAACACGGCACAGAAAAATCACACAGATACGCTACTGGATCGCAGGAGTCTGAATGCAACTCTGTTCTCGCTCGTTTCATCAGCAGCATCGAAGCAAAAAGAGACAAATTCAAATGAGTAGAATTCGGCAGGTATGAGCGAGACAGAGGGGAATTATTGGTTGACGTGAGATACAGTAAGACGCTGCTAAACTGAACCCTGATCTTAAAGGCAAATATGAGTCATAAGATGAAACATGGAGGGCTAATGTTGAAATGCTTTTAAAGGCATTAAAATGAGGGGAAAAAGGGAAAAGGTGGTTCTGTAGTTTTAAACAAGAACTTTTTTTTTTTTTTTTTTTGCTTGTGACCAAAGTAAATCACAAAATGTGCTTGGCCAAACTAAACTTGCTTCTAAAAATGCAGTGCAAGCATACAATACATGTGCAGAAATAACAAGGGGAGCACAATTCCTGCTCCTCCTAATATTCACTATTCAATATTCATTTATTTTTAACCACATATATATATAGCTGTATTTCATGAATTATAAATTTGACCGTGTATGTTGCTGCCTCACATATAAAATATTATAGTTGTTCACAGTTCATGTTGTGGGAAAGACAGCAGCTCATGCAGTAATTAAAAACGTAATTCATTAACAGTGTACAAATCTACAGCTTTTTTTTTTTTGGTTTTTGTTTACATCACCAATCCTATATAATCTTCTCAGTATAGCTTTTCAGTTGCACAGACTTCAGTCTATGCTTCTTGATCTATTAACATTGTGCTGATTGTGCTTTACTCTGTGTGTTCCATCACCTGCAATAAAGGTATTTTCTCAGTGCAAGATCATTAAAGTAATACTTACATGATTTGATCCGAAGCCATCGGTCTCAGCGCAGCACTAGTCCAAATTGAGCCAGAGCAGCGTGAATGTGTTTGTATGCATTTTCTTATTTTATTTCCTATAGGCGTGTGTTTAAATGTGGCTCTGTGAATGTGACCTCCATTAGGAGCAGCTGAGGAGATCCGTCCAGGGGCAGTTTGTTTTCCAGCGAGGAGCAGGAATGGCGGACGGCCCTTGATTTATTAGAACCATGAGCCAAGCGACCATGATGAAGTGCATTTCCATTTTAAAACACTATACAGCTTAATCTGGGGAGGAGAAGGAAAAAAAAGTTAAGGAGTGGTGAAACAAGATGAGAGTGGGCAGACGTCGAGAGTGCGGCGGATTCCTGAGCTGCAATGATTGGAATGGAGAGACTTAGAGGAATGGGTGAAAGCGGAGAATAAAAAGAGGGAAATCGAAGAAAGAAAGATTGCAATGTTTATTCAACGGGGACGTCATGTGATGAAAAAATAAACTCCATAATATAGTTAGATTCTGATGCACTATGCAGAGATATAACTTTATTTTACTGTCAAATCTAAACCTAAAATAGAGATGAGGGAGCGAGTAACACTGAAACTCAGAAAAGAAGGGAAGTAAACAATTTAGAGATGGAGAAATGCTGTGTTTTTAGACGGGACATTGATATTAGATATTTAATCTTGCGTAAAGTTGTTGACACAGAGTAATGCCTCAGATTTAAGAAGGAAAACATTTTGGGATGTCCAGTGCCAAACCTTGCAATCATGCAAGGGTTGTGTAATGAAAATGGGGCTTTGCCAGTGCATGGATGGCATGTCAATTTGGACCCTGAGCTTATTACTTTTTAAATTTCTCTAATATCATCACATCGGTATTCATTTTCTGATGGCAAAAATACAAGTAAAACACAAAAAATTGTTTAAAATCAGCAAAATACCTCTGCTTTATTGTTTTAGCACTCAAAACACAATATATACCATCTTTTTATTCAGTTTGCATCTTTAAATTGACTCATGCTCAGTATAAAAATCTAAAAATACCCAAATTACAAGGGGAAAGTAATGCACAGCAACCATATTAATGTGCATTTGTTGCCTGAAAGTCGGCGCATATGCAGCCGCGTGTGCGCGTGTGTGTGCATCTTTCAGACTGAGTGTAACAAACAGGCTCCCATCCGGAGAAGTGATGGAGTGTTTCTTAAATGAAAATACACCTGTCTTTAGGACAAATATGTGCCACTAATTACCTGTCTAACCTAAATCTCTGGGCGCCAGATGTTGCTAAAACACAGCGAGACAGAGACAAATTGCGTCAGGCTGTTTTAGCCCTGCACGTAAATATAGTAGAGGCTTAAATCATCTTTTCCTTGACCCTGTTAGAGAAGTTGTTCAATGTGATTTTGGAGTGTGCCGCGCCTGTAGGAAACTAATTGTAAAGATAGGGTAAGGTATCACAGTATCACATAATCTCTCTGCCGCTCTCTCTCTCTCCTCGGCTTGACCGAGCCATAAGCAGGATTACATTTTGATCTGTATCCCTGCTTCCAATTCAGATTTCTATTTCAGTTATGTTGACTCCCCTTATCCTCCTCCTCCCCCTCCTTCTCCCTCCTCCTCCTCATCCCCCCCCCCCTCCTCCTCCTCCTCCTCCTCTGCTCTTGTCTTGGCCAGACGAGGCGAGGCAGAAGAAAAAAAATGCACTTGATGACTTGTACAAAGTGGTGAAGAATTTAGAAGCTAGAGTCGGATTCACAGAGGACCTTGAAAAACTTTTCAGGTGTAAGTTACAGTAACCCAATAAGAGCCCTTTCATACAGCGCTCCCCCTCCGCCGCTAACAACTCTCCATTCGCTCTCCTCTTCCTCCTCCTCCTCCTCCTCCTCCCTCCCTCTCACCTCACGTCTCTCTCTGTTGTTCGCCTCCTTAGACCCACTGTTCATTTTTGACCTGTATGCAGAGGAAGCACATGGTCATTTTTCCTCTCTCTCGCTCTGTTTGTATTTTTTTTAACACACAACGTGAACATGAATCAGGAATTGAGAAGTAAGGCCACACTTTGCCTTCAGAAGAGCTTCAGTCCAATAGTTTTATTGTATTAAACATTATTTCCTCACCTTGACCCTAACCCAAGTGTCTGTCTGTCCCTGTCAGTTTGGAAAATGTTGTCATGACTCTTAATGTGGCTTTTCCCACATTAAAGAACCAGTGTTGAGGACTAACTAGTTACATGGGCATTTTGTTTATATGTAAATAGTTACATGTAATTAAATTACAAAATGAACATTTACTAATCAAAATGATTGTGATTACAAAGGAGTTACATATTCTTTTCGGTAAAATATGTAGACTATAACATTCATTTTGTTGCTTTGCATGTTTTCTCCGGTCAGGAATGCCTTTGTTGGCAGATTTCCAGACAATGCAGGTCAGGGAAGCCTTCGAGACAAATTTGAGCACAAGACCATCGAGGGTAGGAGCATCTCTGCATTTAGATAGGCTCCTCACGTTTGACAGTACGCTCTCAAATTTTGAGCACTGTTTTTGATTGGTTCTCTCCTTTGAATTTGCACCGCCTCTTGTCTGCCAGTCAAATCATATTGTAGAACAAGAATGCCTTTCGCTTCTGGAAATTCAACAGTATTTTCTTTCTGAGGTCAGAAAAGGGCGCTAACATTACTGTACAGAGTAAAGCTTGTGTACCAGCTTGTTTACCAACAAAAAAAATTATTAGAAAACAAATCAAAAAGTAATCAAATGTTATATGTTACATTACTTTGATGAGGTAATTAAAGTGGCTATGTTACTTATTTCATTTTTAACAGGGTAACTAGTAATCTGTAACCTGTTACATTTCAAAATTAACCATCCCAACATTCAATGCTTTTGGCTTTGTCAATAACATTGTGGATTTTGGGGCTGATGCACATTAAATTCGAGCACCAACAACGTGGCCACTTTGGAGCCTGATTAGTTGCCTCATGTCGCTTTTAAAAGTCACATAAACTTGAGGGCTTTTTCAAAACTGACATTCAACTTACCGCTGCACCAGGACAAAGTTCATGAAAACTATGCATTACAGAAATAAATTTCTCCTCCATTTTGAAAAAAAGAAAAACAGCTACCACTTTCATCGTTTCTGATTGAAAACTGCACATTGAGTGGCTGCTTGTGCACGCTGTAGTCTGAAAAAGTTTGGCTCAATCCACATTCGACGGATAGAAAATCTGTCTGGCCACATGTGAAAGTATCACAGCCCGGCCGGCTTGGTGAACATGAGCGTGCTGTGTGCAGTTTACTGATGACACATTTCTGCGTAATGAAATTCTTTTTCTACTTGTGCAATAAAATGACAACAATACAAGTGTAAAACAATAAAAAACATGAAGCTGGGAGGTAGGACGGAGTTGGTAACAAGTCACAAAGAATCAGGCACAACAAAACAGGAAAAAAACAACAACAAAACAAGAAAAAAAGGAAAAGACAAGAAAGAGGCAAGTACAACTGGTTTGTCTTTGAGGGAGAGAGAGTTTGAATGAGAGGGGTTAATGAGCCTAAATATATACATACAGGTGCAATGGGGCAAATGTGTGTGTGGTGGACAGGGCAACCAGAGGAAGAGGGATGGGGGTGAGGTTTGGGATGAATAGGGCGAGGGGTTAGGGGCTGTGTGATCAAATTAAATGTGTTTCGATTGCGTCTCGCTGCCATGTAAAACTGCTAAGATGTGAAGGTGCCCAGTGCAACTTTTATATGACTTACTTTAATTGTAACTTTTAGACATTTCAATCCATTTTCATGTGTTGCTCTTTTTTGTTTCTTCCACCTCCTGCCTGAGTACAGTAATAAATTAGAGAGGCTGTTCTTCAGGCTGGACAACCTGGGTTCAAGCCCTCATCTTGGCAAGCATCCGCCCTGCTGAAGTGCCTTTGAACAAGACATTGAATCCCTACCGGCTCCAGAGCCCGACCCCTGACCTCCCCGCAGAGAGGGGAGGAGAGGGGTGAACACAGTGTGACATCAGTGTTAGGTGAGGTCCTGCTGTCCTTGCAGCCTGTATGTCAGCGCTGCTGTTCCTCTGCACCGAGACAAACTCCCGCATGTTCATCCTGCACGCTCGGCAAATGAAGTGCTCCCGATTTTTCTCTCTTGTCGGTCCTTTCTCACTCCCTCCATCCTACCTCGCCTCGCTCCTCCATCTCTCTCTATTTCCCGACTGTCCATATTTGAATTATAAGTGAAGGGGGAATAATAATGGGGCACCACAAACAGCCATGCTCTCCTTTTCCTTAAAGGACAGGATAATGAGACGGAGTATCTATTTGCACAGTGTAATGTGTGTGTCTCCAGACGCCGTTAAAAGACACACGGACCTCTCTCGTTCAGTAAGGGTGAGGGATGGGTGTGTGTGTGTGTGTGTGTGTGTGTGTGTTGGGGGGGGGTATAGGCTGGAGACTCAGCTAGCCTTTATGCTGAGCCCTCTCTTTTTCAATTTAATTGTTTACCGCTGCCCTCACCCTCTCTCCTCCTTTAAAAGGATCCCCAGTCCAAATCCCTCACATCACACACGAGTTGTAGGAAATTTGGAGGGGCTTGAGGTGAACGGTGCTCTTACTGGGGAGGTGGCAGGGGTCAGGAAGTGCGCACTCATTGGTGCATCAACCTGCCGATCTTAATCACAGATAACCAATGTGCAGCAAAGGTAAATATGTCCATTAGAGGCCCCCGGGGGCGGGATTATAAGTGGCCAGCGGCCTATGAAATGCAGATTTCCCCATTCAGAATGCTACACACACCGCTCTCCTGTGTGATATCAGCCATGAGCGCTCATTCTAATTATTTGGGCAAATGTACTAATTAGCTATCAGGTGCCCCCCCCCCTTTACACCCTCACTTATCATCCTCCCCCGACATCTTTTGTATTCAAAATAGGTTCCCAGCATGGTTGGAATTTTTCAGGCCATCAGCAAATATTTACCAGTTCCATCTCATTATGTTCCAGGCTAAAATGCTGGCTATGAATATCTTAAGGCCCCTGGTACACGCCATCTAAACTTTGCCTTGACCTTTACTGCTGGCCGCCTGCACTGGCAATCGTGCTGCAGTTTCAATATGTAGACACACATGCCCACACACACACATGCACTCACACAGACACAGGGAGACACACGTGCATGTACACACACACACACATACACACACACACACAGACACACATACACACACACAGACACACGCAGACCCACAGTATCCGTGTCATCATGTCTCAGCGCTGTTTCGCTGTAGACTTAAGACTAAGGCAAACTGATGATTATGCATATGCACCTTCCTCTGCCCGGTTAGCCTCGCCATCTCTGCCTCTCGCTCTGATCAATCCATTAACTTACATCCTGTTGTATATATCTGGTTTAGCCCGATCAACGGAAATGCTGACAGCTCTTATTTCTCGGGCTTTGGCGATTAGCAACCTGGGCCTTGTCAATACAATAGTAATGAATGGGCCAGATAAATGCGAATTGGGGGTATAATCATTTTTTTGTGATAGTTTGATATTGCTGGTCTGCATTTTTGCTTAAAAAGCAAAGTGATTAATCAATAATTAATTTTGAAGCGGGGGCATTGATAGAGGCAAAACGATGAAAACATTTGCCATAAATCTGCACTTTATTACTGGCATTATTGAAGGATGCGTGGCAACGCCTCGTCAGTCTTGGTAAGTATGTTGTGAGCCTTTTCTGTGTAGTTAGCAAAATGCCTGAGCGAAAATATTCATGTGTCTTATTTACTGCCAAATGTCTTTTTATGCAGGGGATATTTGTGTACTTATCAATTTTATTTCAGCTGGAAGCTCATTTCTGGGAAGTCTAATGGTGGTAAGTCAGCTGGTCGAGTACTAATGGTTGCTGAAAAATAGAGAATCACAGAAGGGAGGGTGCTGTGTGTGTTTTCAGAGGAAAAACCTAATCCTCTCCCCCCAAGGCTTTTGCGTATACAGTCACTGAACATGTCCAACATGTCTCGTATTCCCAGTAACTACTTCTGAACAGGCAGGAGCTCACCTGGAAGTCTGTGGACTCTTTTCTATTAACGTTACATGTTAAGGTTGCAGAATGTAATATGTAATCCCTGACCTCACAACATCTTCAATTAAAAGAAGTTTGCGAGTGAATGCCACCTCCAGTCTGATGAGAGAGACTTTACCGCAGCTCATTTTGTGTAAGCAAACTGCGCTATGCTGGATTCATTTCTGTGATATTTCAAATGCATCTAATATTGACTTTACTCTTTGGTGGCTGATCTGCCTCCACTGGTGTAGTGGCGTCTCTGATTCAGAACCCACAGTTACAAAACAAAAGGGGATTTAGCCCTAAGAATATCCCACTACATCATCATTTTAGATGTATAGAGGTGTGTGTGTGTGTGTGTGTGTGTGTGTGTGTGTGTGTGTGTTTAAAGGAGACAATGCTGTGAATTTAAAGACAATGCTGTGTGCTTGCCAGGGCTTTGATGCAGGAGCCAAGCCCCATCGTTCCCAGAGGTATTTACCCCATCTCTTCCTACCACATTGTTAAACACTACCTCCGTACATTTTTATAACACCATTGTTAAGCTCAATAGATTTTTATTTGGCTGCGTTGCCCCTCCCTCTCTCCCTCCCTCACTCTCCCATACTTGTTCTCTCTCTCTCCCTCTCTCTCTCTCTCTCTCTCTCCCTAGCTGTGTTTGTATGTTTGCATTGCCCCGTCCTTTCACCTGGAAGTGTCTAGGTGTGTATTTTTAGTTCCTTAGACAGCAGACATGAGACTGAAGACCAAACATCCTCTTCCTCTCTGGGAAAGGCCAAGACGGGAACAGTAAAATGTTGATTCTAAGATGTCTTGAGTCCCTCCGCTTAAGAAAGAATTGTGTGTGTGTGTGTGTGTGTGTGTGTGTGTGTAACATTATAATTTAGTGGAGGATTTATCTGGTTCTGTGAGCATGCATTCTTAAACCAAAAAAAAAAGAAAAGAAAAAAAAGATGAAGATCAACATGTCAACGTTTCTTTAGTTTGGGACAAAACACATTTATGTTTCCTGCCAATGCCGTCATAGACTGACAACAGAAGGGAGATGGAAAACAAATACTGAGTAAACAACAGCATTTATTAATGAATATAATAAAGTAAGAAAACAATGCGGGATGAGGAAAAGTCAGTGTAGTCAGTGGTGTCGGTGATGCATGTGTGGTAGTGTGTCTGTTGCAAGATATTGTGGGGAATAAACCAAACATAACACCAACCAAAGCCCAAATGCTCAGATGGGGAATGTTCCCACTATAAACTGGGGAACAGTCTGTTTTAAAGCCTGGGGGCACTGGACCCAGGTGGTCCCAGTTGGCACTGATGATCCCCTGCCCCGCCCACCAGGTATCTGGAGGATGTGGGCAAAATATAGACTGGCAGGGAAGAGCACAATGTTTAAGTGTCTGCGAGGTTCGTGTTGCTATATTTTCATCTCTATCTTTGGGGCTAAGCGCTCATTGCTGTGGGGGTTCAGAGATCACCTGTCATTCAAACAGTGTGGGCGGGACTGGACCGTCTCTCTCCTTGGTTTTTCCTGTTGATGGAGGTTGACTTTCTGAGAGTGCACTGCATAAAACCTCCGTCTGAGCAAGCCATTTAGTCTCATATTCAATGTTATCACTTGTTTTTCTTAAAATAAGTGAAAAAAAAATGGAATGGAGTTTTGCGAAAAAACACGATTTTAAGAATGCATGAGACTAAATGTCTTGTTAAGATGAAGATTTTTTTCAGTGCACTTTCAGAGGCTCAGACTGTTTGATCGACACTCTTTGATTGACAGGTGGTCTCTGCTATCTCTTTTTTTCCCCCACACATTGCTTCCTCTGTTTATTCCAAACAAACTGCAAACTGAAACCACATCACTTCTTGTGGGAGAGCAAACTGACACATTGTGTGAAGGAGAGGATGCGACAAGCTGACCAGTCAGATGTTGTAAAGACGAAAGTGAACGGTGAAATGAGGTAACTTGGTCTGCAGCTTGCTTAGATGTGTGTGAAGTCCCTGAAGGCACCACAATAAGTACTTGCTCCGCTGCAGCATCTTTGTAACAGAGCCGTTTTTTAAACTATGAATAGTTCTCACATTTTATAAAGCAGGAGGTGGAAAGAAAGCTCCGGAGGATTTAGTTCGACCAAACTGAGCAGACATGTAGCTGTTGAATCGATGTGAAAATGACAATAGCGAAAGTTAAATGCCAAAATGAAAGTTGAGGTGCCATCCATAGCTGTGAAATCAGGATCTAAAATACCTTTCTGATAACAGCTCAAAACTGTTTCCAAAGCTGTTTAATATGATTTCTGACCATGTCATAATATCATACTGTGAAAATGTTGCTTGGGCCACCAAGTGCTTTGCTGGATAGTGCTGGTGTAGGGTAAGAAAGTAGGAAAGATGCGTGACGAGCGATGTTTACAAAGCCTACCACCGTAGATAATATTTACATGCTGCATTTATAACAGATGAGCCTCCATAAGGATCCACTCAGTTTTATCTGGACAGTCACAGGTGGCCTGAGGGCAGGACAACACGAGACAGGAAAGACAGAGAGAGGGAGAGAGAGAGAGATTGAGGGAGAGGAGTCAGGGTGGTGGAGTGGACGGGAGGGCAGGGGAGGAGGGAGGGTGAATTTGAGAGCAGAGAGGAAAAGAAAGAGCAGAAAGTGAGAACGGGGCGAGGAGAAAGGCGCTTGTGCTGCAGCCATCTGCTGTGTGTTTCCCCAGCAGTAGCAGCAGCAGCAGCAGCAGCAGAGCAGAAGAAGGTGAAGTCTGTCCACATCTATCCTCTGGCCCCACATCACAGGGCCGGCATTGGCCCAGAGTCGGCCCCGCTGTCACTCTGCGCACTCGTGCATGTGTGTGTGTGTGTGTGTGAGAGAGAGAGAGAAGAGAGAGAGAGAGAGAGAGAGAGAAAGTGTGTGTGCATTATGTGGCCAGCACCGACCCCAGACGCGAACTGCTCCGGCTGATTTAATGAGAAGGGCTGGGTTGCCATGGCTAGGGCAGGCGCGGCCTCACACTGTCTCTCTCTCTCTCTCCCTCTCTCTCTTGCACACACACACACACATGCTGCCCGACACGCCCAGCCGATTCCCCTTCGCCACACTGTCCCCCTCCAAAATCACACATGTGCGTCAAAACTCGCATGGCTCTCGCAAAGTCATGGGGAAAGAAAAAAAAAATTGGGAAAATGCAAAAGCAAAAGGGCTCTGCTGGATCTGTCCGCCTCTCTGGATTTCGGAGTCTTTGTGGAATTTGGGTGTGTTTTAAAAACAAAAAAACAAAAAAAAGAATGGGGGCAAAAATGCTAATGTGTACGAGTGTGAGAGGCTGCCGAGTCTCTCGCCTGGCC
>OMLB01044970.1:8748-19374 GCA_900302555.1 Myripristis jacobus | reverse complement strand
CCTCTTGTCAAGCTACAACTCATGCTGTTTTGGAGACTGTGGAAAAATATTTTATTAAAGTATGAAGTTATTCAGACAGTGCTCATGATATGTAACCTGATGAAGTGATGATGGATTAATTTTATTGAATATACATTTTATTTTTTTTTTTTAGTAGGAGGCACAAATCCAAGACACCATCGTATAAGTAAACTATTAAATTAAGACATTTTAATGGTTCAAAAGATTCATATTGACAATAAAAACAAAACTGGCAGGACGGATCTTGAACTCGGAGGTAATGAAAGGTGTGAAAGCAGGTGTACTATAGATTTTGAATCAGTTGCTCATGGACCAGCGTGGTTTATTGTACTCTGACTCAGGTGATGTAACAAACCACTTTTACTGTATCAGATTTTGAGTTCATTCTGAGTTATTCTGCAGTTACTGAAGAAGTAAAAGTGGATCATCACTCATCTGGCCCAAGTAGTGGGTTTTCAACCACAAGACTGAAGCTCATGACGATACAATCTGCCGTGTCACAGTAACCTGTCACTTTTGCTTTGCACTAGAACATTCACCTCTGTTTCCCTGGGCCTGCTGTTGTATTTTTAGACATTGTTTCTACACGGCCCACAGACATTTTTCACAGCAGCTGTTTTGACATAAAAGAGCAGGTAATCACATGTGTTATTAATACCATTAATTATAGTTCTGCTCCAGTTTTGTATACCGGAGTCATTCAGGTGAGCTCAAGTGGAACAGAACCTTTATTAATATCATTAATAAGGCATGTGTTTACCTGCTATTTCATGTCAAAACGGCTGCAGTGAAAAAGGTTTGTTCTCTACTGGAGCTTTATGACGGAGGCAGACAACTGCAAAGACATTTTTTTATAGGCGATATACATATTTTCCTAATAGCTTTCAATTACATTGCTTTCAGCGAGTTTAGACAACCAGTCATACAGAACAGTTCTTACATGCCAACATGACTTACTGCTGGCAGATCAAAACACTGCCTAGGAAGGTCCCATTATATATATTCACTAGATCCGCTTATTGGATTAACCATCCTTTAAAATCTAATTGACTGTATTATTGTGGGAACATGGAAGCGAACTGTGTGTGTAACGACTTCAGTGAGTAAAGGTCAGTCAAGCGAAGACACGAGACACACACACACACACACACACGCACACACAGACGCCCAGGAGCCAGAGTGCACGTGAAGCACATCACGATGAATATCTATCCACGCTCCTCTGCAGCAAAACATGGTAATGACCTTGTTACAGTCGCATAACCTGGATCACCTGCCTGTCTGACAACCTGTCTGCCAGCCTGTCTCTCTGTCTGACAAGAGTTGTCGGAAAGCCACCTTACTTCACCTCAACAAGTCAGTTCATCTCGTGTGAATCAAAAAAAAAAAAAAAAAAGAGTGAAAAATACACCAATTGGATCAGATGATTTCACAGGCTTCAAGGGGACTCTGCAAAGTGAGCCTACGTCTGCAAACAAGTGATGAATGATGCAATAAAATGTGTTGATGTAATAAACACCACATGATTGCTTAACCTGGCAATTATTAGGGTGTGTCACTTTTTTTGTAACAATGCAATAATACCATGGCAACAACTTGAAGGAAGAAGAATGCACTTGAATTGTTGCAATATCAGTCATTTTAATTATCACATCATCAGCTAATAATATGTGGCACCCCTCTGACATAACAATGACCAATTAATGTAAGAATGTGATATAAACTATTACATTACAGGTTTACCACATTTTGGATCAAGACATTACATTATCAGTTGCTATACAGGGCTCTTTTTTTAGAGTTGCAGCACCGAAGACAATCCAAAAATGTATTTATCTTGTATTTGTTTATTTTACAATGCACAACCTAAAGGAAACTGCATCAGAATTAGATTCAGTCTGATATCGAGGAGAGGCATATCCACTCAAATCTATAACTATAAAACAAGGAAACTTGTTTTACCCAACATCAGGTTTTGAAAAATAAGATTTGAAAACGGAAAAACAAGATTACTTGTCCGGCTGGCTGCACTCAAGCAGTCGCTCTTAATGGAGGCTTTGCAGTTACAAAACAAAAATCCCTGCAACCACCAGGCTCTACTGAGGGGGATCAGCAGCATCCAAATAATAGCTAATACACAACAATCAAACTAGAAAAAACAGAGATGTTGTCTACCTTCTACTAGATACTATATATTAGCTAGTGCACATATCAGATGTGCCAACAGCAGGGCGCTGTGAGCTGAATGGATAGCTACTTGCTTATGGTTAACTAGGGCAGAATTTCCTATGTTCTCCAGACTTATATGGTACATAATGGGAACATGACAAAGGGTTCTATGTTCCTAAGGTCCTGCATTCCCAGGGCCCTATGGTCCCAATGTCCTATATTCTCAAGGTCTAGGGTCCCCAGGATCCTGTGTTTCCAAGGTCCTATGTACCCACAGTCCTATGTTCCCCACCTCTGTATAGCAAGTAAAGGGAACCTGAAAAAGATGTTCCCCAAGCTCACTATCCAGGGTTAGGGTCAGGGTTAATGTGTGCTAACAGAATATTGAACTGGCGAACATAGCACCTTGGGAACATAGGACTCTGGTAACATAGATATGCTCCCTTAACTAGCTAACAAGCTGACATATAAACATCAAACTAAACAGATCAGTGGTGAAATGATTAATTCTCAGTCTCAGAGAAATTAATCATGTCTATTCAGTTTTGTTCAGATGGCCAAGGCGCACAGCTGTTCACAGCCACAGCTGTCTGAGAGCTGAAGACCTGCAATACGGCTACAGCCAAGACACTGGAGAGTTTATTCTCATTGGCACCGATGATAAGAAACTGAGGCACATCTTCCTCCATGGGAATCAGCAGACTGCAGACCTGCTGCTGGTCTCCTACGGCCCGGGGCAGCAGTGTCGAGCCACAGGATACAAACACAGGAAATGAGTCCAAGCTGAGGCGTCTGCGCTGACTCTGACTCAGCACCTTCAAAGATAGTGACAGGCATTGTTACTTTGGCTGTACGTTGCACAGATAAATCCCGTGACCTTCCAGTTACGGGACGGTGCCTGTAACCATCTGGACCCCTATTGCCAGCAGAGACTGCTGACAGCAGAGACAACGTGGTTTACATCACGCACACACATGCATCCCCTCTCTCTCGTGTCCCAGGTGTCCTGGCAGGGTGCCTCTCTCTACGCAGTCACACTAGAGATAACCCATTTATAGACTGTTGCCTGGAATACACTGATAACTGTCTACTGACGCTCCCCCTGCTCTGTGTGTATGTGTACGTGAGTGTGTGTGTTTGAGCAAGAGGGAGAGGGAGAGGGAGAGAGTCAGATATGCAAGTGTATGAGGGGTGTATTTTTTGTGTGCCTGTTTCGATATTGAGTGTGGGTTTGCCTCTTATCTGTTTGTGTACATGTGTACCCACAACCAAGCAAACAAATGTGCAAGTGTGCATGTGTGTTTGTGTGACCTTACCTAACCTAATCAAAATGTCAAAAATGGTTTTCGCTTTTGTTTGTTGCCCACTTAACCTTTGGCAGGCACCTCAAAACAGCATCAAATCTCAAAATGACTATGAGCACTTCATCAACCGAAACTCCCTTCATTACCTTTGACCTTTCAGCACAGAGTCAGATCGTTTCTGTAGATAGTGCCCACCCTCCCTTTCATTGCCATGGTGGAAGAGACTGATATGAGTTTCTGAGAGCTGATGCCAGTTGCTCTTATAGATTGAAGTCACTGATAGCAAAGCCTGTGTGTCAGCAACCAAAGCCTTTAAATCTGACTCAGTCTCACCTAGCATTTCACTGTTTCAAGTATTTCACTTAGAACTCTGTGTTTATCAGGGAAGGAAAGCCCATGAAACGGCATGAAAATGTTTCACTGAAACCCAGGTTACCGCTGTATTCTACCACCTTTATGAATACTGCTACCAAAACAACCACTACTACAACTACTGAGACTACCCATAATCTGAACAATCTACAAGCATAGTCATGCATGCTTGTACAGACAAAATGTCTCATCTGAATTAATTTGGCTGGGCTTCCAATAGACCAGTGGTTCTCAGCCTCAATACTGGGCACAGACCTGAATTTGATAAGATGTAGTCTGATCAGATTTAGCTATATATCTGTCTGTACTGTAGACTGGCAGATTAACCGTGAAAAGTGTGAAAGCTATGAGCAGAATAGTCATTCTTATACATTCTTTCACTGGACTACCGTCTAGTCAGTGAATTTTTTGGGAAACCCTGTGGAACCCCCTAAGGGATCCCTGGGGGTCTCCAGATCTCTGGTTGAGAACTGTTGCAATAGACAATCACTATCGCATTGATGAATTGTATAATAAATATAGATAACATGGCTCTCTCTGTCCAGAAACCAACAGAGTCAATAAACTGATCAGGAGGGCCGGCTCTGTGATTGTGGCTGTGGTGGAGAGGAGGACACTGAACAAACACCCGATCACCCTCTCCACCTCACTCTGGACAGACAGCAGAGCTCCTTCTCCAACAGACTGATGCTGCTCTGCTGTGGAAGGGACAGATACAGGAAATCATTCCTGCCACAAGCCATCACACTGTACAGTAACTCACACCTGTCTGACAGAGACTCACAGCTGTCTGCTGTATAGTTATGTTTTTAACACTCCACTACTCAGCACCTTAACTGTTTATTTATTATTCATATTATTATATCTTGGACTGGCGACCTGTCCAGGGTGTTTCCCCTGCCTTCCGCCCAGTGAGTGCTGGGATAGGCTCCAGTAACCCCCCACGACCCTGGTGAGGATAAGCGGTTTGGACAATGTATGTATTATTACATCTTAGTTTAATATACATTCATACTGTTTTTACCTATTGCAACCATCCATATATTTCATTTACTATATTTATGTTTCATATCCCATATTGTTGGATGTATTTTTTTACTGTGTATAGTCTTTATTGTATATATTTCTGCATTTATTTTATTCTATTTAATTTAATTGTATGTTTCTATTCTATTGATGTTGCTGTAACATAAGAATTTCCCAGTTTGGGATCAATAAAGTATATCTCTCTATCTATCTATCTATCTATCTATCTATCTATCTATCTATCTATCTATCTATCTATCTATCTATGTAATTCACGTCATTGGTGACTTGTGTGTCTGTATTGGTGACCTTACCTGACCTTTCTGAAAGGTCATGAGCGTGAGCGTGCGGTTGATTGGGTCTTGGTCCCTGATAAACCTCGTCTTCCCTTCACATCGTTCACAGGTTTTGTCTCCTGCCTTGAGACTCAAGCTGATGACAACACATTGCTGCACTTATCATATTGTTATGATAATCAAAACAATATGATAATCAGAAAGAGGTGCACAGCCCATTTGGACGCCTCCACTGTACCGGGGTTTAAAAAAAAAAACAGGCTCTATCTGATGCCTGAGTTTATCTTCGGTTTAAATATCACATTTACTTTATGAGGGCTTAAAATTAAAGATTTAGATTTGAATGCAGGTACAGCACAATTTAAATTTTGGCTTAAATGTAACACACCAAAAATAGTTTTAGATTTGTTTCGCCTCACTTTGGATATTACACGAACTGGAGATGCCAGTGACCTCAGTGACCTTTGTCCCTCTGAGGTCAGGGTCATTTCCTCCCAGCTGATGACCTTTAAACAGCCGACCTGTTGCCTCACCACAACTTTCAAAAGTTTCCAAGCAAGCATTGTGAGTGTATAAATAGCATATAAAGCTTATAAAAAATTCTGCATGATGCTGAGGCGACCTTGAGCAAAACGCATAAGAAATAGACAACAGCACGTGTGCTCAGCTAAGCCTTCCCTGCAGAAACACACATTTAAATAAAAGAAAATCCCATATCGGAAAATCAGGACAACCTCTTAATTATCTCAATTTAATTACCATATTTCTCATGTAATACCATGTGAAACGACACTCACCATAAAGTACAGGAGTATTTTCCATGTTGGTGGAAAAATATCAAATAAGGAACCAAATTTACAAGAAGAATTTTCATCATGATCCAGTTAATACACGTGAAAAGTTTTAGCACCAAAACAGGGACAGAGGAATGAATCTCCAAAATATTATGTATCCATTGTGGCAGAGAACCACATTATGTGAAGTTTGTCATAAACCTGAATAAAATAAAATAAAATAAAATTCTAAAGTTAAAGTTATCCTGTTAATCAAGGATGCTCACTGTGCTTCAGACGGTATAATTTGGGTAATTTATTTATTTTTAACAAGGTAGATATTTCATATTTAATAGAAAACAAAGCTATGACTGGCTCCAGAGATGTGAGGGTGGACCAAGAGGCATCAGAAGATTTTAATAAAAGGCCAAAATAAATCCGACGGACCAACCTAACCTTCAGGATTAATGCTATTCCTTTATTTCTAATAATGTATATGAAAAACAAATATTCAGATTGAAAGTAAGATGATGTGCTTCCTTTTTAATGGAAATAAAACATGTGCAATCTGCATGTGGCATGTAAAATGGCATGTAGATGATGTAGTGTTACAGCAGTGTGTTTGTAAGTGTGTGTGATGAGAACTCAGACTACCTGTTGTTTGCAAATGCACCGAGAGCAAGAAGAAGGAGGAGAAGAAGGAGAAGAAGAACAGACGTCCAATCAGACAACTTCCCCGGTGAGAGATGTTTTATTGGCATGTCGGCATCATTAGAGAGTTACAGGGGAATTCACACACAACCCAGATTCACTTCTGCTAAACCCTCGTCAACAGGCCAGGAATCCAAAACAAGAGGCCTGCTGGGCTTTATAGGCAGACAAATATAGCTCCCCTCCTCTCTCTCGCTCTCTCTCCCTCACTCGCCTTGCCTTGCTCTCTCTCTCTCTCTCTGTTTTTTTTTCACACACACTCTTTCCTCTTTGTTCTTTGGCGTTCTCTTCCTACTTCACACACTCTTGCCTCTTTTTTTCCTTCCTTGTTTTTTTTTTTTTTTTTATGCTCAGCATCTTACCGTGGCTCCCTCTCTCTGTTTTCCTCTCTCTCCTTGGCACCTGGGTCTCACAGAATTTCAGGAAATAAGTGCAACGTCTCACCATGCAAATATACACAAACATAATGGAAATGTATTTTTTTTTCCCACCAGGACAGCACTCGGTGAAGGAAACAGGGAGTACTTTGATGCTGAAACAGAGCTGTGCAAAGTAATGGGATGGAGTTTGGGGTGCAGATCGATGGATATTTTTAACTTCCACAGGGTTTTAATGTCGTCATCCCTGTCACAGTGTACGATTTAAAGTGCCATTTAAAAACTGTTAATCTGCAGCTGTCATTGTCTCTCTTAAATGGGACTGGATCCACTGAATTGCGCTGCCGCTGTCCAACCCGAATCCTCAAAAAGCTAAAAGCCTAAAAAACTTACAACCAGAATCGTTCTCTCTCGCCGCTGAGCCATAAAAAAGTGTCTGGTTAGCAGCTGCATGCTCATTTTTTTCATCCAGAAATCTTGAGAATGCTAACAGATCAGAGACAAATGACCATGTAACTTCTGAGGCCTGTTCCCATCTTATGACAGCTTTTCTACTCTTTTTATTTGGAGCAAAGGCTTTTATTAAACCATGACCAAATCCTTATTAACCTTATTAACCAAAGCTGTTGAACTTGCTCGAACAATAACTGTTAGATGAGCCCGTCCAGTTCATGCTGTTGGTGACATAATATTTCCAGGGTGGTGGACTGTAATCTTTACATTATTCATGTCTTCAGCGTGTTATCTGCATGTCAGGGTTCAGAAAACTTTGTGAGAGCGTGCTGGTGTGGTTTTTTTTTCAGCAGCATCCCCTGTCGGCCCTCTGCTCTCCTCAGTATTGAGTGTTTTCTCTCTCACGCTCACTTTGCCTGTCTGGCTCTCTGTGGAGGAGCGGTAAATAGAGCCTCCAGGCAGGGCCTTTTAAAACAAGTTTCCCTCCTCGACACAGAACATCTTTATCTCTCAGATCTGCGCCTTCACTTTGAGGCTCAAAGAGGCTTTTCTTGAGGGAGAAAAGCATCTTCAGTGTTTAAGAAAAGCAACTGTAGCTGGAGCCGGCAGCTCTGACTATGAAGCAGAACGAGATCATAAAATAGAGAGTCGGTTCATCTCAGGACAAACGGCACGTCGCTGTCACTGGAGGAGCAAAAAAAAACTGTTTTGAAGAAGTAAATCTTTCAGGAATAAAGAGGGCTTGTCCTGCGATGGGGTTGTGGCCGTGGTTGTGACAGGTGACGAGGGCCTGAGGGTCATGAAACTCACTCAACCCATTCACACACACACACACACACACACACATACACACGTGTGTTAGTAGCGTGTGTTAACACTGTGTACCACAGTGCTGCGGTCTCCAACACCCACATTCTGACAGAAGGGGGACACTTCATTCCTCTGCTGTATTTGGGTGTTATGAAGCTTCATCACAGAGGGCTAAGAGTAATATTTAATAAAATGAAATATTAAGTGGAGTACTGTGTAAATCTTGAAATATCTTTGAAGAGGAATGGAAATCAGTTGTTCCTCTCTGTCTTTATTAAAGCCACTTTAATGCACATCACATCTAGATTTGGTCCTGATCATGTTTTTTGGTTTTTTGGTTTTTTGGTTAGTTTCCCCCTTCCTTTCCTTTCCTTTATTTTGTTTTTACTTTTTGTTTTCAGTTCAGTTTAGTTTTAATCCGATTTTAAAGCGTGTTCACTGGTCTAGTGTTCGTGTTTTTGAAAATGCTTACTCAAATAATCTATTAGTTGCCAAATATTGATTACGCACTCCTTCCATAAGTGATGAATCATTCTGAGTCATTTTTAAGACGAAAAATGTGCAATTTCTCTGTTTCCAGCATTTCAAATGTGGGTAATTTTGGGTTGCGGCCGGTTGGTTGGGGAGGATGTTAACTTGGACGGTCGGAAATAGTGATCGGCATTTTTCAACAGTTTCTTACATTTTATAGACCAAACAACTGGCTGATTAATTGAGAAAATAACTGAGAGATTAATCGATAATGAAAATAAATGTTAGTTTAGTATCTATTAGATTCAGTGTTAGTCCCAGTCTTTCTCTGTAACACAGGGTGTATATATATAACATGTTCCCTGATTTTGTTACCCACATTGTTGCGTAATCAGATCAGTGCCTCTGTGCTGTGAGCTTTGTTTGCTAATGTTGTTCTCCATAGAAGAGAGGAGGGCAGCTGGTCGACTGGGGGGAGCGGAAATCACAGTCAAATGAAGCGATCATCAGTTACTTTAAATGCATTTTATTCTCCCCAAACTCCATGACCATGTGACAACCATTCCCACATTCATCAAAACCTGTACAGATACATAGAGCTCAAACTGTCCCTGCCTCACACTCCAAACAACGTGCGTGAAACAGACACACACACACACACACACTCACACACACACACACAGAGGAAGAACAAATTCAGCAGCACGTGTCAGACGGTGGAGCTGATGGACCTTCATCAGGGCTGCGTGACAAAGGAACAACTGATCCCTCACACCCTTTCATGTCCTCTTCAGGGGACTTTTCCTGAAATATACTGTATATTGTAAATAATGAATTTCCTGCTTAGAGATTCCACATGGATGCCTTTCAAGCGTCAGATGATGAGGTCACAAAGTTGAGGAAATTTTTCAGTTTGCAGGCGGCGAACGGCAGGGAGAAGAAGCAGACGTGCAGCTTTAAAACATATTACACATTGTAGTAAGCAGGACAAACCACTGTAACTAACATATGAAATTTGTTAAATAAGCATGCTCGGCCGCGGGGCATCCATGATTGTTTCTCGTTTGTCTTTTGGGTTTGATTACCCAACAAAACAGCATGTGATTGCGACGCTGTCAAACAGTCAGAAAAAGCATGTGGATGCGGAGTTGGAGCAGTCAGAAAGCAGGTAACGTGCCACAGATCAGCGTCCAGGAGGCCACACGTAAGCTTTAGGGGGGCATTAAGGCATCTGTGACTTTTACGGAGCTCCATCTGCGACCGAGTGGAGCTGTAACCGAGGCAGCAGGTCTCTTATGGTGGTCTGAAGCTGACATGAACAATAAAATCCCATTTTGCCAGAACAGGATCTTACATTGCAGCCTCACACCGACCGAATTTGTTCTTCCTTTCAACATGAAAGCAAAATGTTACCCCAGCTGACTCCATGGCACCGCTGTGTGCCAACCACCAGCACACTGCAACAGGCTCTTCTGTCACCGCCTGTGGTCAGCACTCACCAGCCTCCCCGTCTCATGATGATGATGTCACGCTCTGGACTGACTCAGCATTTTCTCTGCTGGAACAAACAAGAGAGAGAAGCAGTGTTAGGCTGGAGGAAATAAACACGACCAATGTGGAAGGTAAACATAAATGTGAACGTGACGCAGGAAAACATACGGTAATGCTTTACTCATAAAGCATCATGGTGGTGCAGACTGTGAGTGCACAGAGCAGAATAGAACAGAATAGAATAGAGGCTTTTATTGTCCATGAATAGAAATTTGCTCTGTGCACATTAGCACAGAAGGAAGCACGTGCCAAAAAAAAAAGCAAAAAAAAAAAAAAAAAACAAAAAAACACT
>OMLB01044965.1:2500-10297 GCA_900302555.1 Myripristis jacobus | reverse complement strand
GCTAACCCCACCCGGCCGATCACAGTCACACAGGGACCTCTCGAGCAGAGGGCAAGCCGCTGCCAAGTTTCACTTCCTCTGCCATATCCTTTACGTTTATGTGCTCTGCTAGCACCCAGCGGAGGCCTATCAGTTATCAGTTTCCCCTGCAAGCATGATCTATGAGATGCCATAGTTCTGCAAAAAAAAAAAAAAAAGAGAAAATCCCTCTCTTTCACCCAGCAAGGTGTTGCAATGCAGCACCAAAGTCCACCCAGAGAGAGAGAGGACAGGAAGCGTGAGCTGGGACAGAGACACCGAGGCGGCTCGCTGACATTTTCTGAAGTGCCTGTTTCACTTTCAGATGACGGCTCTATCCACTGTACTTGATCTATTCCCTGTCTATAAAATCTGCTTTATCGCGGAGAGATCAATCAATAGCGTTGGGAGGTAAAGAGAGAGCGAGAGAGAGAGAGAGAGAGAGAGAGAGAGAGACTGCATGCTGAGTCACTGCCGTAACCTAAGAGCCTCGGTCCAAATGGCGTAAAAACACACACACACACACACACACACACAGAGTCTCCTCCTGACTTTTAGAGCACCTGGTCCAAGATAGGGGCCGAAATGATGCTATGAATATATGAATAACAGATTCAGATTTTCAGCGTGACAAGGTGATTGCAAAGGCGAAGCCACGCTGAGGTTCGGAATCAGAGTCTTGGATAAAGCGGTGAAAGCTCTCTGACACGTGAATAGGTGAGTGTGTGTTTCGACGGAGTCACGCATACACACACACACACACACACACATAAGCACACACAAGTCTGGAGCAGCATGTGGTCCATCCTGAGAGCAGTGCTCGGCTGATGGTTGCCAGGATACGGTTGGCCTGGTAATATCGTCTCCTCGTCTCAGTAGAGGAGGTAGAAAAAGCATCCAGCGCTTGCACACACACTCACTCACACACACACACACACACACAATGATCCAGGTGCCCACGATAATAATCCGTCTTTACTATTTGAAAGACTCGCACAGTAATCAATTTTTGAAATAATGTTAAGTTTTGGTGATGGTGACGCCACTCACCAAGCTTGGAAATCAAAGCAGTTTTTTGTTTTTGTTTTTTTAATCACACCGAATTCTCCTCTTACCCTGTTTTCCTACAAATGATTCACCTCTTCCCTTATCTTTCGCCCTCGGTTTCCCCTCCTTCGTCCTCTCCTCCTCCTCCTCTCCTCGTCCTCTCTGCTTTGTGTCGTCGTCGAGCCTTGCCGAGCTGCCGAGTTAATCCCAGGTTGGCCCAGTTCAAGAGCGCTAACCGGAGTCCCAGGGTAGCACTAGTTGCCTCTCTCTCTCTCTCTCTCTCCTGTCTCACTGACTCCGCTGCAAAGTTCTGCTCTCACTCTCTCTCCCTGCCTCTCGGTTTGTCCTCCTCACTTCACACTTCTCTTTTCCTGCCATGTATTTTAAAAGCATGTGGTTTTCTCTTTTCAGCCAGTGCGGTAGAAGTGTTTTTTTCATCCGGATGTTTTGTTTGTCTGAGGGAGAGGGCATAAGGGGAGGGGGGTGTTTGTCAGTCAATACGAGCTGCATGCATGTCGGTTACATTTCTGTCTTTTCCGCTGGCTGTGCCGTCTTGATGTGTGTCTGTATATCCCCCACAGACGACAGACAAAACTCCCTCTCCTTGTTTCTCTCCTCGCCCGTCTCTGACGTCAGAATGGGTTCCTTAAAAAAAATCCCCTCCAGCGCTCCTCTCCGCCTCACTTCTCTATTTCACCACTCAACAGCACTCTCCTGGCTGCACTGTCTTGTCACAGCGCATCTCTGTCACGCTGCCATTCAGTTTCACTGGTGGCCCTTAGGTGCAAATAAATCCGAGCAAAAAGGAGGGAAACGGTGATGCCGTTGTGCAGACGCACATTTAGTCGTCTGCGGTGGCGTGAAAGCGGCTAGAGTCTCTAGGTAACACGCGTGCACAGACTTGAAGGTGAAAACATGTCTTCTGTAAATTGGGAAGTTTGCTGGGTGGCTGCTGGTTGCGGTTTCTTTTACAGGCAAACGCTCAGGCGATCTTTGCATCAGTGCCCTTGGTAGAGTCAGTCAGCTTGAAAGTGGAGCAAAGTGCCTCTCTTACACAACCGGGCCTGCACAGCGCACAGCTCTCATCTGTAGTCCGGCAGGAGAGACTGGATCGAGGGGATCCTTCAGCCTCAATAGAGACACAACTTGGCTCTCACACGGCGGCTGAAAAGCAAACCCGGTGGAGACTTGAAGCCAGGCAGCAGAGCAGGGCTGCCCAGCCCCCTCCGGACCCCCGTGAGAAGCCAGACTGTTCTGAGTGAAAGATTCCTCTTGTTTCAAGCCGGGAGCTTCATTAGTGTGGACTTTGCTAGATCACAGTAACAGCAAACCGCATCTTTTCCAGCTCCTTTGCATTTGAGTTTAAAGGAATACACCAACATTTCAGGCAAAATCCCCTTTATCTGACTTACCCAGACTGAAACAAGACGTTCGATACCGTTTTAACCTCTGTACATGCAGTGGTTCGGTTCCTGTGGGTAGCATTTTGTGTTAGCTTAGCATAAAGACTTGAAGTCAATGGGAGTCATTAGCCTGGTTCTGTCAAAGTGAAAAATAAACCTTACAGCAGCTCTGAAGCTTTTGGAGAAGCTAGACACTCCCAAGACATGTATTTCAAACACACATTATACATTATGTAAATAAGACACCCTCAGAGCTGCAGGATTTTTTCACTTTGATTGAGGCAGGCTAACAAGTCCCATAGACTTCAAGTGTTTTTGCTAAGCTAACATGAAATGCTACCCATAGGAACTGAACCCCTGGACATGCAGAGGTGAAACTGGTGTTGAACATCTTTTCTCAGTAAGTAAGTAACGAAAAGGGTATTGTGGCCAAAAATGTCTTCCCTTAAGGCATCTAAACTCTCTCTCCGTCTATGTCTCTCTATCCACCTCGGCCTGCCACTGGCCTGTGAATGGCACCCGTTCAGCAGCAGTGTTGTATAGGAAGGATGCTGACTGCTCTCTCCCTCCTCCCTCTCTCACCTCTCATCTTTCCTCTCGAACCACCACCGTTTCTCCATCCCCTGCCCGTTCTCCGCCAGCCCCCTCCTCCTCTCTCTCTGACCTGCCCGTATGGTGCTTCTCCACGATCTCCCTATTTGTTTTGTCTTTCCGCCGTTGTGCTACCCCCTTTTTTTTCCCCCTTTTCTCTGCTGTTTTGCCCCGTGCCGCTCATTTTTCATTCCTACCTTTGCTTGCGTTTATCCCTCTGGAACACTTCACTGCATCAACCAGGGCTTGTCAGCTCCACACACTGGTTACAGCATCAGCACCCACCACCTGAGAGAGAGAGAGGGAGGGAGAGAGAGAGAGAGAGAGAGGTATTAACATTTTTCTCAACACCGTGCACAGCAGGAATGTGTAAGTGTCGGTCGGTGATTCAAGTTGCACCGAGTCAGCAAGGGCAAAGAGAGACACACAAGGGCAGAGGAAGAGCCACCAAGGGCAGGAAGGACAAAAGACAAGAGACAAATGCAAAGCCCTGGAGCCACAAGGGGGCTTCCGCAGACTGATATATCGCTCTGCCGATATTGGCCTTTATTTAAAAATCATATGACAGCCAATCAATGTCATGCTTTGCCTATATGATAAAGTGGAGAGCATGTTTTTACTCAGCCGGCTTCAGGGTTGTCAGTCTGTAAAACAAACAGTGAAAACCTGCATCGCCCTCGCTTAAGGAACGCCTAACTCACCGAAAGGAATCTGATTCCAGCTATACGGGTTTCACTTGAGAGGTTCAGTGCCTCAAAATGGTCTAAAAATGATTTTTCAGAGGCTTTTCCACTTTAGGGAGAGGGAGATATTGGACAAAAATGAGTACTTACAAGAACACATTTAAATTCAAGCAATAATCTATAAGACTGCAGGTGTAGGAACGATACCACTTTGCAATATTTTTAAATTTTAAACAACAATGTGAGCTTTGGGTTTTAATTTAATCATTTTATTTTGGCCCTCAGCGAAGATAAAAATTTGCTCTTCGTTGCTAAGCAATAAACATCCTTGCTTGCTTCATAGTTCAAGGGGGGAGCGGTGCTGTTCAAGTTATGAGATTCGTTTCCCTGTATTGTGATTACAGGCACACATGAAATTCCTCTCGTCCAATTACAACACATGATTAGAGATGTATGATGTTTAGTTCCAGATGCTGAACATCTGCGGCCTCTCTCCGAACGTATCAGCATTAGTGTCGCCCCTCACAAAGCCAGAGTCTAATCCCGGACCCTAGAAGGCGTTGGCATCCCATTTTTACATTTCTATAGATAATGGGGCTAAGCCTGTCAAGCTTATGTTAATTCATTGTGCCGCGCTCACAACTCTAACATTGTGTTATCCACTGACTGGTGTAACTATTAACACTCCCGCTGCTGCCCTTGCATCATCGCATCTCATCAAGACAGAATGCAGACGAGAGAGAGAGAGAGAGAGAGAGAGAGCGAAATGGGCTGCTTTGAGAAATCGTTGCCAGGGAAACCAAAGCTCCAATTCTCATGGCAACGTGCAGTCAGGAAAAGTTCAGTGTTGTCGGTCACATGGGAAGGATGGATGGATGCATGTATATTTAGATGGATAGATAGATTAGATAGATAGATGGATAGATATGCTCCGTCTTTCTTGCGGAGGTTGTGTTTTCACCGTGCATTCTGCGGAATTAGATTTCACCTCCGTCACGCAGGGAGGCTTGTTGTGACGGTGTTTGTGTCTGCAAGTGAATTTCCTGATGCCTATTGATCCCTCAGCAGAGGGCAAAGGTCCAGCACCTCACAGGACGGGGTGAGGTCAGGAGAGGTGGGGACATGAATCAGAAAACAGGAGGCTGATGCTCACAGGCTGGCCCATGGTGGCTCATACCTCCTGCAGCTCCTAACTGTGTACCTGTGTTTGTGTTTATAGTCACCAGAACCACCTATAGGAGCCTTTACACCCGGGAGTGACAGGCATTTCATATCACAACTGCGTCGAGTGTGATGACGGTGAAGTCAGATTGCTTTTTCCTCGGCAAAATGCACGTTGCATCACTGGACACCTTCCTCAAATGTGCATGCTATTGAATGAAGAGTTTGGTAGGTGCTCGGGAACTCACACCGACATCTGCACATTTTCTTGTGTCATACGTGTAAAACTGCCAGGGAGTGAGGACCCTTGAGACTGATCACCCCCAAAAAATATGCAGCGAGCACAAAATTTGATGCTTGCTGCGGTGTGATTGAAATTGTCTCAGTCACTGGTAAATTACTCGCTCCTTCCATGTTTTTTCTCAACCGAGTCTGGATTGCCCTCACCTCATTCACAATTATTAGTTGCTTTTTGATCAAATCAAATTGAGAACAGACATCTAATTTGATTTGTTCTCCGTTCATCAGAAAATTTTCAATACTCCCTGCATCGTCTCCAACTGGTTTGATTCCTTTGCCTGCATTGCAGCCCGTTTCGCAGCCTCACGTTTAACGTTTCATATTCCACTTCATACACCACTTGTTGCTCTGATATTTAAAATGAGACTGTGAAAATTTGGCGCTGTCACCGAATGAGCCCCGTAATGAACGCACATCGTGCAACTCAAATATTCGACGACTCTGCAACCTCCAGAAAGGAAACAGTGTAAGACGGGGCTATCCCGCAGAGGGGACGGTCTGTGAAAGCAGTTGCTGTTTATTGACTTGAGGCAGATATGCGTTTCAGATGGAGACGGAGAGAGAGAGAGAGAGAGACGTGGAGACTGAGGGGAGAAAGAGAGCGAGAGAGAGAGAAATCACAAAGTCATTGTGGGGAGACATCTGGCTGTTTTTGTTGAGTGTCCGAGGTACTCAGCTCACGTTAGTTCTGCCCACTGAGCAGGTCCTCCCTTAAAGACCCGATGGTGATTATTCCTATTCTTGCTCCCTCTCCATCTCTTTCACTCTCCCTCAACTCTCTCTCGACACACCCCTCTTCGCAGCCCCTTCTCGCTCCGTTCCCCTCTTTTATGCCGCCGCTCATTCACTCGCCTCCTCGCCGCACACCCTCCTGACCTCATCCTCCCTTCATGTCTCTTTTATACATCCTCCCTCTCTCCCGTGCCCTCTTTGTTCTCAGCTTATTCTCTGTGAAGATGGAGATGAGTGCAGGGGGCTGCGGTTGCATCGCCTGCTTCCCTGTTTGTGTGTGTGTGTGTGTGTGTGTGTGTGTGAGAGAGAGAGAGAAAAGAAAGGAAGGCAGCAGGGATGTAGCAGAAGGTAAACCCACCTAAACTCTTAATCCACCTTTTCATTTGCAGACTTAGACCTCACCCACCTTTATAGGAGGACATCAGCCTTACAATGATTAAATCAAAGAATATATAACTGTCACTGTCACATTAGCACATTAAAATATGCCAGTGAGTTGAAATAATCCCACTTTTTTCCAGTGATAGTCAACTTGTTTCCACAATTTTATGTATTTTATTTGTTTATTTCATTGGGACAGAGTGCATTAGTGAGTATGACAATAAAACTTTGAAATTTGAATGTTAATTTGCATCTGTAGTCCCTTCCCTTTTCTGGAATCAAGTGTCGTTTTCTTATTTTGCCTTTGCCTTCAACGTATCAATGCAGAAAAGTCCAGAAATAAGAGAAAATGCATTGGAAACAAGTGGGATTATCGCATCCCCGCTGGCAGAATTGTTCACTTGTTTTAAGAAAGACATGATTTTAACCCTGAATACGTGACAAAATGACTTGGTAAGGAGAGTAGTGCCAACCTGGTGTAAGTTCCTGGAATACATGGTCTACAGGGCCAAAATGTGAATTAAAATCGGTGCTTGTTCACTCATGGATGTCATAGTTGCAACAAATGTGAGAGGAAAGAGCAGAGGAAGAGGAGAGGAGAGGAAGAGGAGAGGAGAGGAAAGAGGAGAGGAAGAGGAGAGGAGAGGAAAGAGGAGAGGAAGAGGAGAGGAGATGTGCATTGACAAAGGCCCAGTGTCAGGAGTTAAAGGGAGGTGGCAGCGTCAGAACCAGCTAGACCAACGCTAGAGATTGACCGCTGATGGAATGCTACAGCCAATTTGCCTTAGGCACACACACACATTCACTCACACACATGCACACACACACACACACACACACACATGCACAATTACATACATAATTATAGAGAGACACACACGTTCTGCCTTCCCTCGGTGAGATGCAGAGGGAAGGAGAATCAAAAGGTAGAGCGAGCAAGCAGGAGAGCAAAGGAGGGATGGAGTGGCAGAGAGTGAGAGACACACTGACAGAGAGAGAGAGAGAGAGAGAGAGAGAGAGAAGGAAGGAGGGGTTTATGATTCTCTAGCATCACCCCTCCCCCTTCTCCCTCCATCCTCTCTCTCCTCACACACACTCACACACACTCACACACACACACTCACACACACACTGGCTGGGTCTGAGTCCAGAGCAGCGCATGGTGCCTCATGAAAGGGTGATTGCAAATGAGCATTGTGATTCTGCGCTGCGAGGCTGACAAAGAAACAGGGAGGATAAAGAGGAAGAGAGCGGGAGAAGGAGGGAGAGGGAGATAGTATGGGACATTTAAGCTGCACTTGAATCCATTTCCATTGTGTAATACACTAAATTACACTTCAGTATGATAATTTTTGGGAGTAAAATAAAGAATTGGGGCAGGAACTCGGGGATTTCATGGCTTATTTGCTCAGAAGTAGGTGAAAACCAAAGCATTGATATTCCATGTTTTCATAGTGATTTTATGAAGATGTGTATATTAA
>OMLB01044956.1:0-13221 GCA_900302555.1 Myripristis jacobus | reverse complement strand
AGAATTTAAGCAATGCCGGAAGAGGCGTGGTTGTGGTGTGGTCCTGCTCCTGAAACTACGCTAATTAGCTTCAAATATCAGTGGCCCACACCAGCCATTACAGTAAAAGTCAAGGGTCTTTCTGCTTTAGCGCAGTTCAGTGCGGAGCTGCTGAACAGACGAACAGATGCCGGCTGCTTCAGTGTGAAACCACCACAAAGGAACGCACTGTGGCATCATGGGTACAATGTGAAGCTGCTAATATGAGAGGAAATGAGTTAGGGAACCTCTATAAACAAATTCAATATAGAAAATAAGGAACAGGATTATGGTATTAGAGGCATTCTGGTTTCTGTTTGTAGATTGAGTGGTTTTCTGCAGGTAAACAGTCCATGTGGGGGTTAATTGGATAAAATGTTGTCTGGACCCAAAACAACAGCAAAAAGTATTGATGGCTGTATATTGAGTGGAGAGACGTTCGATTCAGGTAAATAAAAGAAATGGAAATGCACAATGGAAGCAGAAGCGAGCAGCCAGCAGCTACACCTGAAGCCCGGAAAAATGCCCAGAAATCATCATCATGAGGCGAAAGCTGACATTCATGAGTTAGTTCTGTTTACGTCTCAGTTTAACTCAGTTCAGTTCAGTTTAGTCAAGCCTAGCTCAGTTTTAATTAGTTCTGTTCATTTCTCAGTTCATATCATCTCAGTTTGACTTGAGTTCAGTTGTTTATGTCAGTTCACTTGCTGGTTCAGTTTAGTTGAAGCTACAGGAACTGAAATCACGAAACAAGGACCATTTAGACCCAACTGACATAAAAAAGTGTGTTTGTGGTGTTTGTGGTCTTGGCCAGTCGAGTCTAAATGGTCCCTAAATGAAACCGACCCCTGAGACATTTTGACACTGCAGCTTTAAGTTCAGTTCAGTGAAGTTTCATTTAGTTCGTTTAGATTAGGACATCCAGCTGACTTGAGATCAGTTCACTTCTCACTTCACGTCAGTTGGTTTTGTTTTGGTTTCAGTGTGAAAAATCTGAGCGAGTGATATCGCACCAGCAGCTGGATTTCCCATCATCCCTTACTGCGTGGCTAACATGGAGGCTTTATACGGGATGGATTCCATCTGTGAGTGAGTGTTTGCACATGCACACTGTGCGTGCAAGTATGTGTGTGTATATGTATGTATGTGTGTATGTATGTGTGTGTGTGTGTGTGTACGTGTGTGCATGTGCAGTTAAAAAGTATCCATCCATAACAGGTAATTTAATTTAGTCGTGAGTCTTAAATAAAATTTCTTTTTTTCTAAAAAGTAAAAAAAACACTGCCAGTTGGATCACATCATTTCAGTTATTTACAATTAAAATCAATAATTCTAATTTCTCAAAAATTTAAATAAAATGAACACTTTTTTCTAGCAAAGTCACTAAAACAAGTGAAACCGCTCACTGGCAGGATGTGTCATTTTGTTTAAAGACAGAGGATTTAAACAGGCAAAATCATGATGTAGATTCATATTTTTAGGGTTAGGATTAGGCGTGTGTGTGCGTGCATCCGTGCATGTGTGTGTATGCATGACGTGTGTTTCAGTGTGTTTGTCTTGCATGACTAACAGGGACATTTATGTGGATTTTGGTCCCATGAGCCTCTAGTTGATGTTATAATTATTTTCTGCAGCCTCGAGCCGCAGTGCACTGTGCACAGAATAAACACCGTGTAACGCCTTTTATACGGGACAGGCTGACGTCAGAGCTGGTGTGTGTGTGTGTGTGTGTGTGTGTGTGTGTGTGTGTACATGTGTGATTGGGTGGGAGTTTTTGTGTAACCTTGCGTCTGTCTGTCTGCGCATTTAAGCGTACATTTGCATTTGTGAATGTTTGTGCAATAATGAGTGTGTATCCATTCTGTGTGTGTGAGTGTGTGTGTGTGTGTGTGTGTGTGTTTATGTGGTTGCAGTAATTTGCAAGGTGTGAAGTCGTTTAGTGGGTCTGGTAGTAGGTTTGGGTTTTACGAGTCGGTGTGTGTTTGCTGCAGCCACAAGCAGCCATTGTCCCCGTGCATTTCCACAGATGTTACAGCCAAATTACCCGACAGTCACACACACACACACACACACACACACACATGCAGGCATACAAACGCACATATACCAGTGAATTCTGGGTGACTACTCCTCTCTGATTTGTAGGATTTGGTTCAAAACCACACATGCGCACAGCTCAATTAACTGTGCCGTTAAGGTCTGAAAACAACCTATGTAACCATGGCAACAAAGTGAAACTCAGGTGTTAAGCCAACCACATGAGCCTACATTAGCTGTTAGCTGCCAGGCTCTTATCTGGCTGTTGGGATTATTTTCCAGCTGTGAAATCTGGCATAATGTTAACACCAACACTGAGCTGGCCAAGCCAGATTATGAAGATATGTCAAATTTACTCCATTTTGGCAAATCCACGTCTACAATATCGTGGCTCACACTGAATAATGTTAGCCAATCAGATGGTAGCATCTCTGTTAGGCTGTCTTACCTGTACATAAACAGTGTGCAAAGAAAATTATTATTTATTCATGAGGTATGAGGTTAATGAATAATGTTATTTAGCCTATATTTTTGTATTTTTTTTTCTGGGTTTTGCTCATATTACTACATGTATATGTATTTTTGCACTATGTTTTCTTTCATTTTCTTTGTTTTTGGTGCTTTTGCATACACCGCATACATACATGAGTGTGTGTGGGTGTGTGTGCATGGGAGGGGGATTATTATTATGTGTATAAAGATGCATACCAAAAAAAAGATGTGTATGCAGGTGTGCATTAACTGAATAATTGTGAAAAGGGGTGGGAGTACATAAGTTTTACTTCTCACTCCTTTTTGAATATGCACATTTTATGTTCATCATAAACTCTTTACTGTTCTGTTATTTCATTTCATATTCGAAATAAAAATGCTCAATCAGTCAATCAATTTTCAGAGCCCTTTTTTTTTTACCTACTAGCATTTTTGCATACACGAGGCCAGCATGGGTGGGATTTGCGTTTCCATGACAACAGGGCTGCCTGCTTGAAGGTGTGTCTTTAACAGCGAAGCAGCAGGTGAGGGTTCATGTGTTTTTCCGTCCTCAACTTTTATGTTAAAAAAAATCAACAAGGCCATCTTGAACTGGCTGCTTCACATAAACAATATTATTCACATGGTTAGATTATCAACTACGGTACAACTTTCACGAGTGTTGTTGTAGGGTCTTCCTGGTTTCAGAGCTGTTCAGTTTCTCTCTGACCAGTGAACGACTTAAACTAATGCTGGAAATGCAAATCAGCACGCCGCGGTTCGAATCAGCGTGGCTAAAAGTGCCGGTGGAAAAACAGCATAAATGAGTTTCCTCTTCCAAACTTTTGATTGTTGTCAAGTGCCTGTGGTGCACATAAGCGGCATAATCCACAATGTTAATCCTTTCACACACACAACTCATCGTGGATTATACTTTATGCACCTACAACATGAGCACCCACACGTTTTGAGGGTTCATACAAAAAGGCACATGCACACAGACAACACACACACACACACAGTTGGAAACTAGTAGATGCTGGAAAAAGTGTGTTTCCATTCAAACCTTGCTGCAGGTGTTCAGTGTGCATGCTGTTGATTTGACGTTAAATAGAGCATGTCTTGGTTTCGGCGCAGTAAAAGCGGATGGTTTATAGAAGGGGCTTGTTTCAGGGCACCGCTGTTTGTCTCTGTTTACGTCTCCGGTGCCATTAGTCTCCTCCTGCCAAAACACGACACAGGACACTCCCCTCTCCGGTTCCCTTCTTACCTCACACTTTCAAAAACACAGTCAGGAATCTCCTTTATGTTAGAAAAAAAAAACCAAACATTAACTTTAATCTTGTTAAATAGCATACAAGTACATAGCATGCATGGAGGAAAGACATTTAAATAAAACATAAATACATTTAAATTAGGCTCCTCCCGTGAGAGATCCCTCAACCGACAGTTTTACAGAACGATAAGCAAGTTCACCAACGTTAGTGTTCATTTTTAATCTAAATGTCCTTTAACATCTCAGCCTGGTACCTATATTGACTAAAATGTTGTTTAGCCTTGGGATTGAGGCTTGCTGAAATATAATCTTCTTCATGACCAACCAGAAACAGTTCTGTGGACAATTTTGGATCCCAAGCAACACACTGGACAATATAGATACCTCTATACAACAAGACAAAAAAGGACTTTAATACAACCTTTAGGAAATGTAGATTTAACTTTTAGCCATACCAACATTTCTCAGATGCAATTTGTGCAAGCTGGGCACACTAAATCATCACTGCATTTGCAAATTGTAGTTGGCTAACCCGTGCTACACAATACTGGTGGTGCTTTTGCTCTGCCCATTCAGGTTTAACGCAGTCAGTCGGCCTATTTCTTCCTCCAGAGCAGCTCTACCTTTGAGAAATGTTTGTATGACTTAAAGTCCAATCTGGTTTCAAAGACGTGTCACAATTTACGGAGCTGCTGCACTGATGAATGTTTGATTTGATCTTTTTGTCGAGGAACAAATTGAATCCGTATAAAATAATAAATCCACTCAAGTGTGATGGGGGCACTGTGTGTGTATATATATATATTACACTACTATTACTCCAGGCCACTGCTGTAAATTTAGATTGTGTTTTTAGTCAAAGTTGACTAAACGCGACTATATACATATAAGGTGGGCTGCATCTGAGAAAGGTTAAATGCGCTATGTGAGACGCAACGCTGTGTACACTCTTTACAAACATTCTGTCAGTGGTACCGCACCGAAATCCGTGTGGATGTTTTGCAGGAAGTCTCAGAAAGTCTACATACCGAGGCAGTCGCGTTCGAAATCCCCTCACCTTGAACCTCTCCTGCGCTAGTACTACATGATTCAAACAGCTCCTCTTTGAGAGTTCCCAGCGAGCATGCAAACACTGGCGACCTCAACAACGACGACAATTTGCACTTGGACAAACAACTGACATTTCATAGCATCGCTAGCTGCGCGTTTTCTATCTGCAACTCATAATGACGCGTTTAAAGTTACACACAATCCAGGACGTCGCTCAGCTACAAGAGAAGTGTGTCGTATCTCTCTCTCTGCACTATTAGGTCTCAAGACGCTGCCCGGCCAAAGCAGGGCCATGATTTGTTGTGGCTATGAAATTTTATTCAGATCGTTGCTGTAAACTGGGATGTTTTGTATTTTTGAGATGATATTCCAAACAAGATAACGTTACATCCCAGTTACAAAAGGTACAGCCATATAGAGATCATTTCCAGGGGCAGAAGCTGAAAAAAAATGATCCCACCACACCAAACAATTTATATTACTGTGTTTTTATTTGGTGAGGGATAGCGTCTTTGTTTAGGTAGAGTGTCTATTTTTTTCATGGACATCCTGCCCTGGATTAAGTGAAAAACAAGATGGATCAGATTCATACAAAAACACATTACAGGAAGGGATTTTGTGAGGGGGAAGCTCTAGAGGCCTAGGTCCCAATTTGGACAATATCTGCATGACTATTACGATAAACTTATTAATAAACTCATGCCTCCACAACCAGCCAGTTAGAAACACTTAACCCTAAAGACTCAACACACCGCACACTGTGGGTGGCACACACCTCCGGGACGAGGAAGCGGGACTGCGGCTGATGGACCTGAGTCCTCGCCTGAGGGATTGGAAGCTCCTGGATTAGCATCTTGAGTTGATCATATGACACTTAATCCCCGTTTTGGAGCATGCCTACCAAACTTAAGAAGGTCAGCACCTTCAACTCCACTTCAACCCATGGTGGCAGCCGCACCAGGAGCGCCTCCTAAGCTAAACCTTTTGGGGCTACAGTTAGACCGATATTGGTCACAGACACATTGCCTCTGCATTTTGTAAGATCATCACACCCTCTCCTGCTCCGTTTCCCAAGCTCCACATGACTCTGACAATGTGAAAGTGCCTCTGGAGGGAATGCATATCAGTGTTTTTCACGACAAGGTTATCCATGCCTGCCCTCACAGATTCACGTTTTAGCACCTGAATGCAGATTTTATCCAGGTCAATTTTTTTTTTTAAATCAAAGACGCTGAATGGATCTGTTGTGTGAGCTGCATGACAAGGCATCACAATTCTGTCATCTTTTATGAAGGACTCAACCCTTTAGTTGGCCTGAAACACGAGGAGGCTGGTGCCGGTGTCGTCTCCAAGTTCCATCGGTCTGGGTCAACATCAAGTCAGACATGGAGTATGCGGCAGATTTACCAGCCTTTTATAGTGTCTCTATATAAAGGGTGGAACTGCTCTTAAACTTTAAGTTTGTGAGATATATGATAATTCGAAAAAAAAATTAAAACAAAACACACTCCTTAATGTGGCACAAAAACAGTAAGTGCTAGATGAAAAATAATCTGTCAGCTCTATTCTAGATAAACAAAGTTTAACAATTATATTCTATCCTGCCAAATCTCTCCCTGTGTCTCTCATTCGCACCGTCCTCCTATCACTCCCCCTCGCAGTCTAGATACACATCAGACGCAATATTTTTAAAGAAAACACTGGAAGTGGACTCCAATAATCACTCTCACTATCCTCAATCTGTGAAAATAAACTATGCGTGAGTAAAACATATGCTTAAATATGCTGGCCCCATTGTAAAAAGGGGTGAAAAATGTGCCTCATTTTAAAGTATTTACTACATACTGATGGACTGTGGGAAAATATTTCACTGGACATTCAGTCATCTCTTGTGAGGTGCCTTAAGCAGTCACAAGATCCCTTAATTTTTTTTGCTGTAGTACCTTTTTTTTTCCTCTTCATAGCGATCTCCTCTCCCCATCCTTACCCCTCCTCCTCTTTCCTTCCCCCCCTTAAGAGGCAGTTCACATGCTGTGAAGCTCTCCAAGGAGTCAATGAGTTCAATGGAGTCAGGTTTGCTTCCTGGCTATTTTTAACCATTTGGGGAATGCCGGAGTAGATATGTTGCCTTCCATTTATATTTGACCAAACAGGGAGGTTTCACACGAGGGAACCAGCCTGATCTTCAGAGTTTTTAAAATGCAAATGCATGAGGGAAAGGTTGGGATGGTGGTTGGATGCAAACACACATCTTCAGCTCTAATAATTGTTGTTCGATATCCAAATCACAACCATTTCTACTCAATGACCCTTTAATTTTTTACATTTTTCTTGCTTATAGACTGTCCTTAACAATAACTGGTAGACTTAACCAAAAGCTGTATTAATCACTTGGACTGTGCCTGAACTGACCTACACCACATCAGCCTGTCTTGTGTTACATGTGTTTGTCATCATTTGCACACCAGTGTGATGCCGGATGAGACTGCAGTTGTGTCACAAATTTAGCAAAGCCTTTACTGTTAATTCTACCTACATATGCGATACACGTAAGATCAGCTCTAGACTTATTCCACCCTAAGGTGTTTCTACTCATATAAACAAACTCCACTAAACAAATTCAGTTAATACAATTTCGATGAACGCCGTCCGATTCTTGACCTTGTAGATCCCAAAGATCTCCATCCCATCAGCCAATATGGATCGCTCGCTTTTTCTCTCTGTGGACAAACACAAACTAGGCATCCGCTTTCCCTCGCCCGCCCTGTGTTTCCTGACCGTTTCTCCATTAAAAAAAAAAAAACTTGAGGTGAAACCCAAGTTTAACCCCAAGTTACAACGCTCATACTCCGCCCAATTCAAGGCCAGCGTCCCCTATCAATTATCCCAAACTCTCAACCCGCCTTCCACTGAGTTATCCTCCACCTCTCTGTCCGATTGTCCCTCGTTCTCTCACCCGTTTCCCTTCCAGCATCCTCTGTATGCCCGTTGCCCTTAGAAGGAGAACCTTTGAGGATCCAGTCGCCGTAAAAGTTATATTTTAACAACAGAGTTAAAGACAATACAGATGTGGATAATCCTGTATTCAAACCATGAGCCGTTTTAAAACCAGTGTTTACAAAGCAGATAGAGCAGAACAGTCGAACATGGCAGCTGACCCCCTCTATTGTTCACTCTATTGTCAGTGGAGGACTACAGCACGCAGAGAAACTGTGGGAAAATGAGCTGAGTTGCTGATAATAAAAACACTGTGAGGTGAGGTTGCTGCAGACATTGATCAAAGCCAGGTTATGTAATTTCCCTCCAATGGTGATCGCAATATTTAACTTTCTGGAAAGTGAAACTTCCTAAAGGTGGAAAAAAAAAAAAAAAAAAAAAAAAAGGCTTAACCCCAAACATTAGCTGGGAAACTTGGAGACAATCCAGAAGAATAAAAGTGAAACAATGTGCCTTTAATCTGTTGAACCATCAACAGTCGTCTCATGGTGAGTTCCAGTTTGAGCTGGTCAAGCATGTGTTCAGTGGGACGGCTGAGTGTGTTTGTGTGCAGGCGTGCAGGTATCTATACGTGCGTCTGTGCATATTTGTATGCTTCAGTGACTGTGTATGCGTGTGTGTGACAGCAGGTTTCTGTGTCACTTCGTTTGACTCACTACAGCTCTGTCAATAAAGCCAGTTATATCATCCCTTTTGTCTTGGAAAAGAAAAAGCCGTTGACCTGAAGTAAAACACGGACATTTTGTAACAAATCCTCAAGGCGAGAGCGATGGACCCTGAAATATGGAGTGAAAAGGAAATGAATCCAGTGACTGTGCTGCGTAAAACGTGTCTGTTGTACAAGCTGGTCGCTGGGAAAATAAACAAAATGTGTTACAGCTGCACTTTAGCAGCCCCAAGTGGCACAGGGTGATAACTTCTTGATTTTTGGAAACATTGGAGTTACTTCACCCCTGAGGAGTTTTGTCATGCAATGTCAAAAAAGTCAATATCTATCAGATGGAAATTTCTTGTTGTTAGAGACCAATGGGGTTAGAAAAATGGGAATTACGTTGGGGAAAAAAATCTCTTTGCAGCAGATTCAATCATCATCGGTGATTTGAGCTTTCTCCGAATGAAGCGCTCTCACTCAGCGCTGTTTCAGAAGGCAGTTTTGTGATTCGCTCTTAAATTTGATTTAACTTTACATATGCAAAGACTATTTTCCACCTGTTTCAATATCCAGTAAGTCATATTAATTTAATCGGGGCAAATCTACTGAACTCTAATTGGTGGCTACGGGACGCTCTTCCCTATTGCAGCCCCAACTTGAGATTTCTATGGGAGTGGATTGGGGTCTTCTGCTGGTAATGTCCAGCCACGAGAATGCTTTCTAAATCTTGAGGTTATTCAAATGTTTGCTAAGTTTTTCTCACCAAAGGAAAGCCCTGTGCTGATGAGTGAAACAAAATGACACACAGAATGAAAGACGCATGTGTAGCCGTTGAAGTCCGTGAGGGTAAAGGTGTGAGAGGAAGAGACGGTCCTTAATCACCAAGAGTTTGAAAGCGTCGTTGAGGTGTGATAGGAAAGTTTGCCCCCCGTCTCTGAGTCCCTGTCTCGTCTTCACAATCATCATCATCATCATCGTATCAGCGACCATCTGTGTCCGTTCAGCTCAACCGCAGTCTGTTTTTCTGCCGTTTTTTTTCCCACAAAGTCCACAACTTTCGTCCTTCCTGGGCCACATCCGGAAACAAATCCTTGCACCTGTCCGATAACCACAGACGGTGATTTTACAGAATCCAGTGAAGGAGCAAATTAGCTGGGATGAAAACTCCATTAAGCTTAATGACAGGTTAAAAATAAAACACAGTTATTGTTCACTTTTACCAAATTCTTGCAAATCCAAAAGCCCAAGTTTCAAAGTCTAGGAGTTAATGCTGGACATGACCTTTCCTTTGTCTCATTCATCTCGTCCTATACTGTCATCTTTATCCCTTCTTCTTTTTTTTTTTTTTTTATCCCTTCCCCCCTCTCTCCTGGTTACTCCTCCCACTGGCTGAGATCCCGCGGCGTCCTGTTGCGTTCCCCGGAGCTCTTGCTGCGAGCCCTCGCGGCGCTCTCCCGCGCCTGGCGGTATTTCTCCAGCATGCTCTTGTGTTTCCTCCTCAGCTTGTCGTTGCACCACATCCTCTCGCAGTACTCCTCCACATGCGGCAGGTTGGACGGCCCGATCAGCTGCATGATATCCTTGAACCATGAACGGGACTGGCCCGCCGACCCACCTCGGCTGTAGGCGCTGCAGGGCAGCCAGGCCCGGTAGCTCCCCGCCGACCGCTCCTTGAATGAGTCGGACAGGCCGGCGTCGTCGCGTGCCAGCAGCTCGCCGAGTGTCTCCCCCTGGAGGACGTCGAGCGTGAGGCGGGCCAGGGTCTGCGTGAAGCCGTGCTCTCGGGAGCGGCAGATGTACACGCCTTCGTCTTGACGGAAGAGGCGGCGAAACAGGAGGCCCTGCTCTGTGCGCATCACCCGATCATCCAGCTTCACCTACAGAGGGCGGAGGGCGAGAGTGTGTTTCTACTGCATTATAACAGAGGCTGACTGAGAGAGGACAACACAGGAAAATGCATCATTTACCTTAACTAACTTGTCACCAAATCTCAATCAATCATTCAATCTAGTGCCAGGCCATTCACTGATTTAAAAACTAGAAATAAAATCTTAAAATCAGTTCTGGTGGTTAAGATATTCAGCTCTTACATAGATCATGCCCACGTGCAGAGAGTAAAGTGAATGAATGTTGGTGCAGGCCAGGCTAACAGGATATAGCTGATGCACTGGACCAGAGCTAAGCAGAATGCAGCAGGAAAAAGGATGGATGCATCACGATAAGTGCAGCTTTAAAGCACCGATATCCAGTTCTCATTCTACAACCGCATATTTGAATCGAATCCTACCACAACATTCACTTCTTCCTATCCCCGACTCTGCAAAGCTGCATTATTCCTGCCTTTACGAAAGAGAAGAAAATAAACACTTTTGATTGCCCTCCATCACTGAGAAAAAGCGAAAGCTACGAATAAATGAGTTTGAGGAAAAACTGGGCCAGAGGGAGCGAAGAACGAATCGAAGGAAAAACAAGGGGAAATCTGGGCAAAGGGCACGTTCGCTGGATCGCATGAGAGGCGAGAGAGGGAGGACGGAGGCAACGGAGAGCGGAGGCAAAGCCGAGTGTTTGGGCTGTTTTCTCAGCTTGGGAGGCTACATGAAAAATGTAGCATGAAATCCAGGCGGTGTTTTCTTTTTACTCTCTCTTTCTCTGCCTCCCTTTTATCTCCCTCTCTCTCTCCCGTTTTCCTTCCTTACCTACCTCCATCCTGAATCCCTCCCTGTGCATTTCATTTTTTCACCCTCTCCCCTTCCTCTTCCAAAACCCCCCCTCTCTCTCTTTAAGTCCATCATCCTATTTCTCTCGCTGTCTCTCGGTGCCAATACAAACATGGCAGTCTTGTCAGCTAGAATGGTGGCCAAATGTTTATTTGTAGGGAAACGGAGAGGGGCGGTAATGCCTTAATACTTACACGGCTCAATGAGGCACTCGCTTAAGCTTAGAGAGACACATCTAACCTCAAACAGATGAGGAGCTGCAGCGGGAGAGGGCACGCGGGGTTTCTAAGTGGAGCCTGAGAGTGGCATCAGTGACAGCGGCCGGCAGAAAACGAGCGACACTTCAGCGTCAAGTGGGCGTGCGTTCAGGGTTTGCTTTGGAATCCCCCGCTCAGCCAACGAGAAAACAGCGCCGGGCCTTTAACTTTGAAACATAACGGGGTAATTTCAACCACATGTCAAACGGCTGTCAAATGTGTCAGCCACATGCCAGATTTACGTCCAGGCGCTCTGGGCTACTGCAGGCCGCGGTTATCGCTCCTCCCTTCGCTCGTCTCCCAGAAACCTCCCCTCCATCTTCCCTTCGCCGTACCTCTTCCTTGCGGTCGTCGCGTTGGACGAGCCAGGTGACGGTCGCCTGCGGGGAGCGGGGAACGCACTCCAGGAAGGTGCTGTTGTTCTCCGTCCCGTACACCACCCTGTCCTCGGTCACGTCGAGCTCCTCCACTGTGAAAAGTCGAGAGAGAGAGAGAGACAGAGGGAGAAAAAAGGGGAAAGGAAGAGCCGTGATTACTGCACTGCTCTTGTTTGTAAAGAGCCTCGCGTGGATCGAGCTGATCGAGCGTCGCACGAGTCCTGCCAGCGCTGAGGTCTTTAATTTGAAGCGGCTGATTGACTCATCAGGGATCGTGCAAACATGAGCCGTGTGCCGAGGAGCGCTGAGCTTTTGGCTTGAGCAAGAGTCAGTTTGATGCACTCAATTGAATTTGTTTTGAGTTCGCAAACCTCAATTTGAGTTGGACTGATTCAGCACTTTTATAAATCCATTACATAAACACATGCAGTGATGTGGAACTATCCCTTTTTCTCCTGAAATGTGAAAAAAAGTCAGTAAAATGGCAAAATGTGTGTAACCCCAAAAAAGTATGAAGTATTTCATTGCAAAATACTCTTTATCTATTTATTATTATTTTAAATCCTGTTTGCATATCTGTGCATGTGACACTGATTGTTGCAAACTTAACTTCTTGACAATAAAACAATTTTATATCTTAAAATCTGAAATTCCTGCCTCAAAAAGACAGATGATCTCTCCCTCACATGTTTTAGTTTTTTTTTTTCAGACACAGGTGGTGAAATAGCCTTAACTTTATTCCTGCTCCATAAAGAGCTTCATTTTCATGCCAGAGTTGGTGCCACTGTTGACAAAATGGCAGACATCTGAATTTGGACTTTCTTTTCTCTCCATCTGACAGCTCTGATCTGCAGGTGCTTCATACCAAACATCACTGATGTGCTGAGGAAAGTAAACAAAAGCCTTTTTGTCTTTTTGGCTGAGAGTCGACACCTCGACGTGAAGACGCCTCACAGCACTCTGGGTCATGCAGAGGCTCCGTGAGATCAACCTTTCATCACCTCAGCGCCGCACTGTCATTCAGGTAAGTAAACACACCCCCAACACACACACCCCCAACACACACACACACACACACTATTGCCTCTCTACAAACTCATTTTTCTTTTTACCATTTCTTTTCTTTCCTCCCTCTCTCTCTTTTGCTTCTCTTCTGTGTCTTTTGGTTCCTTTCTCATAGCGACAGAGTCCTGTACATGTTTAAGTGTCTGTCTGTCTCTCTCTCTCTCTCTCTCTCTTTCTCTCCCTCTCTCTCTCTCTCTCTCTCTATCTTCCTATCTGTCTGTCTCCTCTCACAGCTGTTCAGGTTCATCGGCTGTTCTCCATAAATACGCCTCAAATTCCAGCATTTCGCAAAACGTCATCTTTC
>OMLB01044955.1:0-10603 GCA_900302555.1 Myripristis jacobus | reverse complement strand
CAGAGAGAGGGAGCTCCCTGTGTGCTGAGTACATTAGAAGGGGCTCTGCAGGGCACTGCTAAGACAAGGAAGGTCTCACACCACGCACACACACACACACACACACACACACACACATACTTGTTTGATCCAAACATGCATGTCCTGACCCTCCCACACACAAACGCACACACACACACATACACACACATATACACACACATAGTAATTGATCCCACAGAAGCGAAGGCAGGCGGGTGGGCCAGACATGAGGAAGGTACCCTGTGGCCTCTACCCACACACAAATAAACAGACTCCTCTCACCATATTACCACTGTACACACTTCAATTAGAGAGCAGCTGCAGCGACGGCTACATCACTCAGGGAAGTGGTGAGGATGACCTCTGCTGAAGGAAGGCAGGAGGGGCGGTGCAGAGAGAGAGAGAGAGAGAGACAGAGAGAGACAGAGAGAGAGAGAGAGAGAGAGAGAGAGAGGGAGAGAGGGGAACGTGCTTGTGCTGGTTTGTTGCGCTTACATTTCGACAGCCCGAAGGCAACTGTCAACATCCCATTATGCCTTTTATTGATTTTCTTTGCCTAAAACTTCTGAGCACTATAGGGATTTTTTTTTCTTTGCATAGGGTTCTTGGATGTTCTCCAAATACCGTTTTTATTTATTTATTTATTTATTTATTTATTCTTCTTGCGAGGTAATGCAAAAGTTTTTAAACCACCTTTCATTTACAAGTCCACCTCACTGCTGATGGGCCCACCACAGGATCTTAAGGCGTTCTCACACCTGGTTGGTTCAGACTAGTTATTTCAAGCCCTCGAGCAGTTTACCCCCGTAGATGAGACTGTTTGGACCAATGAGAATGCAGCATTCGGACCGAGACCTTCAATCCGGGTGCATTTCCAAACCCACCCTGGAGCGCGCTGTTTGCAGGAGAGATGGAATACGATGCAGACCAAATGATGACAACAAAACCAGTGATTCACAAACACACCTGATGCTCCATGTCTCAAAGGCTGTTCCCACAATAAACCTCTGCCCAATGATGGAAAGTAGGAAAAGTCTGTTGTGCGATATATTACGTCGTGTGATAGTGGAAATGTTAAATTTTGCTCCTTTCATTTTTCAGCAGGTCAATGGACAGGTTTCAGAAACGAAACAAAAGCTGTGAAAGCTCAACACTTTTGGTGGCATGAAATCGTAACAAAGGAAGAACATCAGTTTTAAAAATTACAGAGAATATCCCACTGTAGAAAACAAAAAAAGAGGTAAATAAACTTTGTTTTCATTCTAAGATGAAACACTTGCCAACTTTAACGGTTATTTCACCTATAAAATACTGTTTATATCAACTGCTTACCCTGTGCTGTCCTGAATCCCTGACAAAAACAGTTTTATTCGTTGGCTTTCACAAGTAAATTGCATTCCAAAAAACTCTGATCAGTGGAAAAACCGTCCTGTTGTTTTAAAACAGCACAACATATCAAAGGTTCAGTTTAAAAAGCTCACACTCATCATCCAGTATAATCCAAGCCGTTTCTAGTTGAATGCTCAGTAGCCTACTTCCTAAACACACACATTTTCACTTAAATCTCCATGCAGAGGTCACTTCACTGCTGCAAACTCCTCTCATGCACGGCCATGTGGCGTGCTTTCCAGAGCGTTTTCAGAAGCGTGGACAAAGAGAAGTGAAACACAAACGCCTGTGCATGCACACGATACTGCTTCTGATTAGCTTTTTAGGTAGAGTCATAGTAAATTCATCAGATCATATACCAACTTAACACAGCGTGAATGCTTAAGCTAGGACTTTAGCTCTTCGCTTTGATAAAACTAAAATCTACAATGATTCTCTTTTGGATATGACTTTACTATTGTTCATAAATTTTGAAAACAGCAGTTTTTAAAATAACTGAACACTCGAACTTAGACCTGGACTTATGACTGCACTGGTGACCAAAGACTCGACTCTGACTCAAGGTATGGTAAGTCCACTACAAGTCTGCAATTAAGGAACTGCACTTAACGTAAGGAAAAGCGAGGATAGATTGGCAAACTACGAGAGGAAAACAAGACTCAGTAACACAACTTAAAAACAACTTAAATTGTGGGAAAATTAAAGAGAAAAAATCTTCTTCAAGTCCCCTTTGTTGAGTGCAGTCTCTAGTAAAGAGTGTGACGGGCCACGAACATGACGAACTCATAAATACCTGATGCTTCATTAATTTCATGATGTGGTTGCATTCAGTTCAGTGGTCCAGTTATTTTTTGCAAAGAATACATCATGATTATGCTGAATAAATCATCATTTATGATGATGTACTTACCTTAGTTAATGCCTTAATTAATGAATTGCTTATGCATGAGGTTATGAATGAAAAACTTTGAACTCGTGTTAATTCCTGATCATTTGTGAAATATTAATGCATGAAGTAATGCACTTTCATGCATGAATTCATGTTTTTCTCAAAACTTTTCCCTCTGTTGGTGTAGAAAACAGAAATGATGCAAGTGGAACATCAAGGGCAAAGTGATTATTATTGGTAAGTCATTTGATAACAAGCGTTTCCATGAATTAAGGTCCATTAGTAAATGTAAGCATAACACTCACTATGAAAATCTGACTTATTGCTCCTCAGTTAAAATAGTGACATTTCCGCAATGTGATGAAGGTCACTGCAGTTTTAACTGTGCCGTAATGATGAAATGTGTGGATTATGAAATTGCAACACTTATGATGATATTGGTCTAAAAATATATAAATATATAATACATGTGCTGGGCACTAATTCAAATGTACAAGACTTTTGGCACTCACGTAAAAGGAGCAGAGGTGAAACTGTAAAACAGTCAAAATTCCATTAAACAGGTAGATGCAACACTTTAACCATTAAAATGAGATTTATTGCATATAATTAAAATTGATCTTCCACACGGTGTGTTACTGCTAATTACAATGAATTATTTATTGCAATTTTTGGAAGGCACAGTTGAACATATAGAGCAGAAGATTAACATTGGAAACCAGGATCAAGCTTCGTTCTGTTCATATACACATAGTTCATAGTCACATAAAACTCTGCGACTACAAAGCAAAACCAGAATGAAGCTTGTTGTGGCACATGCACATTTTCCAGTTGTCATGATGTTAACACCACTTGCATCAGTACAATGGCCACTTGACTGGCCATTTTGGGATGGATGGGCCAATACATTTGCCTGACTCTGAATCCAAAAGCATTAAAAATGTTTTCCGCTTTAAGTGAAGTCGTGCTTAAGTTGTTTCAGCCGCCTAACCTTAATCATATTCTCACCCCTATCCTTAAAGCTGCTTTGGGCAAGTTTGAGAGTAATTTATCAAAAAGTTTAAAGCACAACGACCCTCTCTAGCTCCGTGCTGAACTTGAATACTGCCTCCACGCCCCTCCCACACACGCTCCAAATGCTTGAAACTGAAAAGACGACCCATGCTCTGACGTACTCAGAAGACTGAAATATGGTTTAGTCTTCCCACAGATTCATAATACCACTTCACATTTGAAACCATGCAAGCAACACTCGCCATCACCAAAACACACCTTTTTGTTTTTTTTTAATATAGTTGTATCCCTAGCTCAATCTAATTCCTTTTTGCAGCTTGTCCTCTTCGCTCTGCCTTCGTTTTGGCTGTTGGACGGCATGATCTTCTTTGGCATGAGCGCTGTGAGCTTGGTTGCCTGAGCCCACACTCAGCAGAGGTCGGCTTCACCGCACGTGCACCAAGGCGACCAGTAATTGACAATGACGTAGCCGCAAGCCCCAACTGTTTCGCCGATCCGGATACATCATCAGGAGGAGTCAGAGGAACCCGACTTTTTCCACACTACATTCACGTCATGAAGACCTGTTGGAATATAATGTGAATTTCCCCACTTATCATGACATGTTGTTGAAAGAAATCTGCCTGCAGCACCTTTAACCACGATTGTTGACTTGCTGAAGGTTAACTAGCTCTAGCTATCTAGGCTTATCTTAGCTATCTTAATTGTCTTTTGAAATAATTTGAAACAATACTTTCGTCCATTTCTATTTTAATTTTCCATTTTAATTCTGGTTAACTGTCCTTATTTTAGTGTTTTTACTCAAACTATTTGGAAGTGCTCCCCTCACTTTTCCCTTCAGTTACCTTTCCTACACACACACACACACACACACACACACATTCACACATTCACACACTGCTCTGTTGACCTTCCCAAAAAACACAACTCGATTTTTTCCTTTTTCACAGCAGCAGCCACGTGTGAAGGCACTTTGAGATTAATGACATATGGACACTCTGTAGTAACAAGTCATTTAAGGTATCCTAAAGGTACCTTAAAACAGGTGTGGGGCGGTTGCTAGAAATTACAATTTAATACATTAATTGGAAACCCTGGATAGGCCAACTTATATTATAACTGGGTTCAAGTATAGTAAGTATAACATACAGTGTGAGTGCGAAACACTGGGTTTCCATGCGCTGCATCAACAGGATGAATGAAAAGCTGCTGACATTTACTAGGAGAGGTACACAAGTGCACACAAAGGTAGGAGGCATGCCCATTATGCAGCGAAAAGGTAAGAGATTTAAGAGTTTTTTAAAGGTGGGCCTCTCCTAAAAGGTTCAGTCACTGGGGAAGAGTTCGGGGTTTTTAAACCTGGAGAAAGGTTCCTTGAAAAAGTGAGTAGTTTTTTTTAAAAAGTGATTTTTAAAAGGTGAGACACTGAATGACCACTGAAATGCTTGGCTGTTCCTGGAAGGCTTTTACTGCTGCAGTTTAATGTGGACGGCTCCATGATGTTTCTAGGTTACAGGTTACTGACGCCAACAGTTTTCACAGCGATGTAGCTGAAGTTCTCCAGATAATGTTGAGCTGCCCGCATATCAAACAAGTGTGGCTACAGATAAATGAAGAGTGTTATCATGTCGTAGCAGAAGATGTCAAGACCTGCTGAGCAGCAATGATAATGTAAAGACTTGAGAGTGAGACAGATCGGGCATTACATTGAAGGTGATGGACTCATGTTTGTGTTTCAGTGGTCTTGTCCAGCAGGTGTCAAGTACAGCTCACAGACACCTCACAGACACAGATTACAACATCAGATTTCAATACAAACATCAATAAATCATTACCACATTAATTGTAGGTCATCACCATCATCAAACCAGACCATAGCCTCGACTGGCCTCAATGCCACATCTCACATGGTGAGCCACCAGGGCAGATTTAACTGATTTATCATAACACACAGAACACGCTTCTTCAACAGTTTCTTCCCTGCCACAGTGAGACTCTTGGCAAAAACAAAATAATGAGCAAAGTGCAATATAACCACTGATATTACTACCTCATTTCCCTTGGTAGAGTCTGGTATTTATGTGTATTGCATTGTATCGTACTGTTTGCCTGGGCCTGTGCGATTTGAAGGTTAAATTCTTCTATACTTATATATATTTCCCCTTATATAGGGATTTTTATGCACTTAGATTTACATGTTTTTTCTTGTGTCTTTTAATTTTCAGGACTCCTTGAGCAACTGCACAAGAGTTCCTATGTGTGTGGACTACTGGTGTATGCACAAATGGCAAATAAAATTCTTGATTCTTCCTCTTCTTCTTCTTGATTCTTAATTTGGCAGGAAAATCTGCTGTGTTGCTTTATGGTACCAAACAGGAAGAAAGTGCTGTTCTTTCAGAGCAAACGGAGCAAAAGCTTTAAGGGTTTCCGGCAGCTTCTTTCAGACGGAGGAAGGACTGAATGTCTGATGAAAAAGTATGATTATGATTATTCTCTTCTCCATCATGATCTAAGTTGTTTATAGTAATTTTACAAAGGCATTGCAATTCTTTTGGCAAGGACACCTTGATACTTAAAATATGACACATAGCGCCTTTAAGTGACTGTGAGTTTTAACAACGCTGCAATTACTCAACAACCCAAGTGCTGAATTGGTGTTTGTCCTTTTTTCTGGTACCACTATAATAATTTCCCCTCCGCTGGCAGCAGTTCCCATTTCTCTCACTACTCTGCGGATCCTGCACTAACTCTGTATCATCTGTTCTGGTGTCCATCGACCAGAGAACTGTGCCACCAAAAACCCTGCAATTCCACAGCACATTTGACAGTATCTGAACCGGAGGATTGGGATTCCTACAAATTGCAGTTGCCAAACCATCAGTGAAAGACAGAGTTACCTCTGTGACTATGAGCCGAGGAACCTCAACTGACTGTGTGTCTCTCCGTGGGAGAGACATTCAGCAGTGCAGGAAAAAAAAAAAAAAACTCTGTGTAGAAGTTACAAAGCAAATGAACAGAGCAATCCGAAATGCCTGTGGAAGCTAAATAATTACAGCGATGCGGGTGCGGGGGCTTGGCAACTTTAAATTTTGATGTTTCTTAATGAACCATTTACATAAAAGAAACAAGGAAACAATGAAGGGAAAAGCTGGTGAAAGCAGCAGTGGGAGAGAAAGAGAGAGAGAGAGAGAGAGAGAAAGAGAGGTCAAGGAGTCATTAAAAGCCTACTGTGAGATACAGTAATTTAGCTGCGGTGAAATGTGTGAATGTGTGCTTCACGTAGGTTTCGGTTAGGTCTGGTATGTGTGTGCGCGCAGTAATGCGTGGGTACGTTTTTTTTTGTTTGTTTTTTTTTTGTTAGACAGAAAAAAGAACATCATCGACATAAGCCAGACCTGTGTTTCCGTATGTCTTGAGTGTTAGGGTTCATGTAGGCCTCCCTGCGTGTGCATTCAGTACGTATGCTTGCATTTGGGTGTATGAAAGACAAAATAAGAAAGTGCTATTTACGCTCTTTGAAGAATAAATGGCTGCAGACTCTGTTTCATCTCGATAAACAAAAGACGAATAACATATGCGGCTCACTGGCTTCCCCCCTCTGCCATCTGTCTGAAAATGGAACCGTAATTTGGCAACCCTGAACTCACAATAAGCACAATGTTGTATTTAATGGGTGAATGTATGTGTGTGTGTTTGTGTGTGTGTGTGAATATGTGTGTGGTGTCAAATAGCTGTAAGCCGGAGCATTCCCTGCGCATTTAGATGGTCGAGTCAGCTGATAAATCACAGGTAAGAGTGCAGTTTGTTCCTCATGTTATTACCTTGCTCATCTAGCGTGTTTGCATTTCGTTTTTATATTATTCACAGTGTAGAGGTGTCCGGGTTTGCGCATCTGTGTGTGTGTGTGTGTGTGTGTGTGTGTGTGTGTGTGTGTGTGTATGTGTGTGTGCGTGTGCTTGCGGTCGAGTTGAGAGAGGGGAAGATCTGTGTGAGATCAACCGACACAGTCTTCGCTGATTAAAGCCAGCTGTTTTCTCCTCATTAACCAAGATCCCATGCATCCAGGAAAACACACGCTCACAATCACACGCACACATAAATGCACATGCAGTACAAAACTGTACACACAAACACTTCCGTACTGTAAATAATGTCCATAAATCTGCACACGTATGCTCACACTCCACGCATGTGTTTAACAAGGCACCTGCTCGTTCCTGTAATCCCACCGGCGCAAGGAACTGTACAGAATGTTAATGAATCGAGGACAACGGAATGGGGAACAAATCTTTTATGGTGGCATGAAGAATTCACTTTGACCAATTAAAGTGTACTGAGGCATCCTGAGACTGAGCGTGAGGATGACGGGAAATAATTAGGGAAGACAGAAGGGAAAGGAAGCGAGCGACCGATCGATACACCAAACCAACTGCCTTGCTCAACAAACGCAAGGCTGCAGAGCGGCATCATCCAGCTCACAGGAGACTTCCTGCAGGTATGTGCTGGCTCAATACTGGAGAAGACAAGGGGAATTTTTTAAAAAATAAAGTCAAAAATTCAACTGTGTCTTGTCTAGGGCCCGACTGATTTAATCGGCCGATTATAGCCATTAGAGAATAATTGGTAATTGGCCAAAAGTTGGCCGATTGACACCAATGTTAACACTTATTTTTTACTATTAAAATGCAGGGAATATGGTGTTTTTCCAAGGAATTATGTCCTTGTATTATGTATGGAGGGCGCTCCGACCCCTTTTATGTCACGCTCCACAGTCCCCCCACAGCAGAGTGAAGTAGTGAGAAGAATGAAGAGCCGCCAGCGCATTTACTGAGCCCAGCGGTTTGCCTCAATGCTAAGTTTATAACTAGTTTGTGAAATAAACAATAACTCAGTAAGTTTCCCATTCCCCATGGCGTGCAGATGGCAAAAGAAGGTGGACGTAGTACGATGTGGGACTACGTCACCAAGGATGTCACTGGTGAAGCAGTCTAATATTTGTGCAGCTTCTTTAAGCCAGGGATCAAGCAAGCAAAAAGCAAAAAACACAACCAACCTATGGCAGCACCTTAAAGTTAAACATGATGACATGATGATACTGCCTTTTTGCACATAATATTTTTGATTTGTTTTATGTTCAAATTGTTCATATGCTGCTTGTTCCACACAATTTCTGATAATAAAAGTATTTGAAGATTGTAAAATGTTCTCCCTTCAATTAATATCTTTGTAACAAGTGTTTGGAACTATATTTAAGCCATCCAAAGCAGGTATTTTGTCCTTTTTTTAAATTGAAAAATGTAAAAATTTAATCGGCCGATATATCGGTTATCAGATTTTTTTTATTCCCTAATATTGGAATCGGCATCGGCCCCAAAAAATCCATATCGGTCGGGCCCTAGACCATAGTATAACCCACATTTTTTAGTAGATATGCCTATAAGGAGAAAATGTTTTAAACTTTTTGGGGCTATTAGTTCTAATGATATATTTCACCAAGAAGAGGCCTGATCTTGCTGCATCCAATATCTGAGATTTCTCAATACAAATACCCAATGATACAACTTAAAATCAGGACAAGCCCATCCCATTTGACTTTTTGATTTGCAGAGCTGACCACTTTATACTAGGTCATTTATAATTCCAAATGTAACATTTTAGTAGAGAGAAGATGTTCATTTTAACAACTGATAAATAGGCTGGGACTGATGATGGCAGGTGTTTCCATCTTTTAGTATCTTCTTCAATTTTTTTCAGAATTACTGAGTAATTTGTTTTAGCTATAGATGTAAAGGAGCTGCTAATTCACCCAAGTAAAGGACCTCTTTTTTAACAGTAATCTGGGGAGGAAGTGACACCTCACCTTTCCCTATATTTATAAGCATCAGTGCTAATTTTGACAGATTGACCTTGTACCTTGAAAGAGTTCACGTAAAACCAAAGTTAGAGTTTTTTGTTCATCTGCCCTATAAACTAATGCGTTATCCGCATAAAGCGATATGGAGTGTGATGTTGTATATAATGGGGGAATTTTGTGAACAGTTTCTAATGAATTGTGCAAGCGGTTCAATGGATATATCAAAACTTAAAGGGGATAAAGGATCTCCTTGCCATGTGCCCCTTCCTATGTCAAATAAATCTGAAAAGACTCCTCCCACAGACATTCTAGCTGATGGATTGGCATACAATGTTTGAATCATTTTAATAAAATTATTTCCAAACTTAAATTCTTTTAAAACCCTCTAAAGATAAATCCCATTTGATCTGGGTTTATAATTTTGTCCAGTGGTGGTTGGTATAAATGGGCTAGCAGGGCTAAGCCCTCCCTAATTTATACAATAAAGATGAGGAAAATTATTGTCTAAATAACATACAAAAGATTGTTAGAAGTTTTAGTGAAACCTAGAGAGGCAAATAAGGCACCAAATAATTACAAGAAAAACACAGGATATCACTAAATGGGCTAATTTTATGCAGCCCAAGCACATCAAATCTGCTCTTATTCATTTTCCGATTGTAAATGATTGACAGGTATCATGTCCCGCCCTTGTCTGATCATTTGGGCAGAGATGTTACTGTTTGGGCTAATTTCATCCAGGCCACTGGCTGATAACTTCTGAGCAATCAGCAGTGGGTTGACGCCGGGTAAATGATTGACAGGTGTCATTTCATGCTCCCCCCAGTTTTCTCATCATTTTGGGCTGATTTTATTTAGCCCAAGACCACTGTTTTTAGACCAATGACAGGAGCCGGGGGGTACGTTACTGTACAGTGGTAGGAAGAAGTTTGGGCACCCCTTAGGAAAATCACTGCATCAGTTTGTCACTTGCTGAGCTTTTGAAACAGCAACTTAATTTTAACATATATATTACCTTATGAACCTTACCTTATGGAAACAGAAACATCTCAGTAGTGAAATCATTTTTATTGGGTTAGGGTTAGGGTTAGAGAACAGAAACATTTTTATGTGCATTTAAACAAAAATAGGCATGCGCATAAATTTGCAAGAGTACCGTGCTGCAGTCAAGATGGCGGACATGGGTGCCGCCATACATCCAATCCATGCCGGAAGTCCATACCGGAAGTTTCTTCTTCGTGGCTTATTCAGCGTCCATGGTCCATACCGATGCCGGAAGTCTCAAGCGGAAGTCTCAAGCGGAAGTTTTTTTTTTTTTTTACTTTTATTAGATCAAAGTCAAATTCCGTACATGAATTATAAAAAGTAACACACATAGTAGTGACGTTGCTGTAAATACACTTCAGTATAAAAATAACAAAAGAAATTACAATGAT
>OMLB01044928.1:0-11066 GCA_900302555.1 Myripristis jacobus | reverse complement strand
GTCTGTGAGACATCAGGAAACAGCGTCTGCACCGTGTCCCCGTGGAGACCTTATCTGTGAGAGGTGTTCGCGTAATGGCGCTTGTCAGTTTGGTCCAAAGTTCCTGCAGGTCACACTGTCTGGAGCAAACCGAGAGAAACAGCAGCACAGGAGGAGCAGACTGCGAGAGGACAGGAGGACAAAGAAAACAGAATTATGAGTGTGTATTTTTTTTAAGCCCTTATTATATCCCTGATGCCTTACACGCTCCCTTTCCTGTCTAGCGCCTATTTTTTAACCTGTTTTTAAGTAGAAACAGGCACATATCACATAAGAGCTAATCCAACATGCAGCCACATCACACATTTTTATGTGGTTGTTAGGAACAATGCATCAAGTGCAATCTCAGCAGCTACCATTTCTGGTTCTCTACCATTTCTACACACACACACACACAAACACTCCCACACCCGCACAAATTATAAAAATTTTCAGGATATTCACCACATCTCTCCACCCACATTCCCTTCCACACAGAGATAGCAGCACATGTATAATTGCAATGTGCAACAGTGCGCACCTTAGAGGAAATAATTACCACCATAAAAAGAGCAATTACTAACCTGGCAGAGTTGCAGTGGATTTTAATGCTTCTGCCAGTAACGGCTGCTCACATACTGCTCTTTGTTTGTTTGACTAATGGTTTCTTTTGAGGTATAAACAAACCACATTCACCACTGCTAAAATTCGGTCTGTTTTGCACACACATACTAAGGCATTAAAACACAGCTTGCAGGTGCCTTGACAACCAGGCTAGGTGGAGATGAGGAAACAGAGCCGAGGACTGATATGAATGTGAGGCATGTAGCCTAACATTAAAGAGCGTCACAGGGACTGACTGATGACAGAGGCCCGCTTGAATCCAATAGTTTATATCTACTTTCGATTTGCTCGTGTGTCATTTCGATCCATTTCATCTGTTGTGAATAAATGCTTGCCATGCCGGGTGTCAGCGTGGCAGAGTTATTCATTTTCTTCTTAAACGTCATTATGAGAGGATCACTAAAATGATAAGAACAGCAGAGTGAGCGGCTTTGTAATTTGCATTAAAACTGCTCAGCTCTGTGTGCAGAAAATGAAAAGATGCATTAAGGCGCATAGTCGCATATACACACCATTAACAAGAAAGAAAGGGGAAGAGGGAGGAGGGCGGGTGGCATTCTTTTTTTTTTTTTTTTTTTTAAACTTCCGGAAAACCAGTTTTTTAGAGAATTAATCACAAACTGTTCCCGTCCTAAATTAAAGAATACGGCCATCTATCAAAGCCCTCGCTCATCCTCAGTATGAATCACCTGCTAGTGGCCTCATAACTCTCTCTGAGCTTCCCAAATTATGGCCTGATTGATTTTACAAGGCAGCTACTGGAGATTATCATTTGGCACCATATCCTGTGTATACCTGCGCAGTGTTAACTGATACAGTCAGAGGAAATATGGAAGACATGGGAGACAATTTCTCAGTGGTCAGAAGTAGTTAGTGAGGCAAGTCTAAAGAAACTGATTAATGTGTGCAATATTGAATTAAAAGAAACTGTGAAAAACAGTCTTGTTTGTTTTTTTTTTTGCTTGGCAGCTGTGCACTTTTGAGTTTACCTAATTAGTTTTGAAAAACTTGAATAAACCCAAGGGTTGCTGAACTTGCTGAACCCACAGAGGAGAGGGTAAACTCTCAAGTAAGTAGAGTGAAAAACACCAACACTGGAGAAAAGTATTTTTTCACTTGACAGCGACTATACGTGGAGTGGAGAGTCGCATGGGTCACATATTTGGGTTGGAAAAGCAGGAATTCTGATTTTTATGATACAAGACGCACTAAACAGCTAAAATGGTTAAAGCAACTGGAAACCATTTTTGAGCTTGATTCATATTTTAGATTGTTCAGCTTAAATAATTAGTGTGCTCACTCTATTTCCTAAAAGAACCCATCCACAATGCCCAGGAGACTCCTGTTTACCAACACAACATACTGTCCAATGTTCTGCATAGGCTTCACACTGTATCACTGTCTATACTTCATCATGTGACTCTTAGCATGGCTTTGGAGGGAGGCCAGACATTAAATACTACATGAGCGCTGAACACCTATGATCACATTCCCATGATTCAGTATGCTAACAGATTGCTGACTGGGTTAGGGAGCGATCAGCATCGCTCCTGCTAGCAGTATAAGTAACACAATCTGGTGTCTAATTTCAAACAGCTGTCTGCTCTGCCACAGGACAGGAGTGGGGGTGGAGGGGCAGAAACACCTTGATGATTCATGGCCTGTGAAATGAAGATGAATATTTCATATGAACTGGCATTAAGAGGCTTCAACACAGTCATCCACAGCAAACACAACAGCCTCACAACCTAGTTCCCCACTGTCTGTGAGGCTGAGGCTGTAATAGGGTCAATTACACGGTGGGCTGCCGTTGAGTTGTGGTCTAATATGCATGTGGAATACTTGTTCCTACTGGAAATTAATGACACAAACTAACAGATACTATATTTCAATCAGTGATGGCTGGATTCATTTGGAGGCTTGTGCCCTTCTCTTTATGTTTCATTAAACAAGTTAAACACTGGATTTTTTGTTTTTGTTTTTGTTTTAATCACAATTCATGTGTGCCCTTCAGAATAGTGATATGTTTCCTGTCATTGCCGGAAATATAATTTCAATCTATTATCTAGATGAGATTGGAAATTGGATTTTCAAAATGTATTTTTTCCCTTGATTTCATGTCCTTAATCCTGTTAACTAATGGAGAGTGCATGTGTATCTGGAGGTATGCATGTCTCAGTGCATGTGTGCTACACAGCAGCATGTGTACGCCTCCATGTCTGTTCCCTCCCTAACTAGGTTTGTAGGGGTAAATTGAGTGTGTGACTGCATATAATTCACTCTCAGAACAGTCCCATTTCCCTCTGCCCGCCTGCTTGGTCACAGTAATTCAATGCACCAGTAGCAGCACAAAATCCATACCAATAAATTTCACCTCCAAGGGGTTGCATGTCCCATCAGCTGGGAATGCCCCCGCCGGTAACCAAACCAAACCACAGTTGGTTAGCCATGGAGTGGGGTGCAATTGCCCCCAAATGCCCCTTGGTGCTGATCTCAGGGTAGTTTTACCCCCTTTTCCATTATGCTTTAGTGTTGTGATTACTTGGATTTGTGGAGCCCGGGTTGGCGCTTTCAGGACACATCCACACTCATCAGCCGCTGTCACCGTTGCGTTTATAATATGTTGTTAAATCACGGCTAACCCACAGTGCTGGTCATCTCATTCGATCAGTAATGGCTGAGCACTGTCTTTGTGATTGATTCTGCTTATTTGACGCGCATCCCGACAAGGGTCACAGGCCAGCCTTAGATCAGCCACAGCAGTCAGACTTCAATACTCTGATGTGATGCATGCACCATTTCCAGAAGTAACAATCTGGATTTTATACATAACAATCTCTTCACACACCATTAACCTGCCCATGGTCTTCATGTCATTATCGATTCTCAAAGGCTACATGGGCTGTAAACGTTCCTCATGCCCTTCAGAGATATTGCTCCTAATCATCCTGGGACGCTTCAGTGCTTAGAAGAATAGGCCGCAATATGCAGAGTGGTACACTTTCTAATCTTACTGTGTTTATACGTGCGTGTGTGTCTGTCTGTCGGCATCTACCGGTATATTTGTGTGTGTGTGTGTGTGTGTGTGTGTGGTGGGGAGGGGAGGGGGCTACATGTGAAATAGCAGGTTGTTGACAAAGCTCAGCTATTACTGAATTACAACCACATCCGTCTTTCAGACCGAAGAGCAGCCAGGAAAAATAACGACAGTGAAAGTGAAAGGTGAGTTTTTCAGTTTTCCAGTCTGTCCACCTGGTTTGGCAGAGTTTCCCATCAGACATCAGGAGCGCTCGCCTATCACATGCCTATCACACCCTTGGAGACCTCATTAATATTCACAGAGATGACAGTTTAGCCACAAAAAAAAAGATCACTGCTGAGGAACTGGGGACCGCAGTGAGACCCAGATTTTCTCTGGCATTTTGATTCACAGTTAGATTTTGCAAGCATGTGTAACTCCTGATACGGCGCCACACCAAGGCACTAATTAATGCTAATGAGTTTAATTGTGCAGAGTGAGATTACAGCAGCGTCCTCTCCTTCATCGCAGCACAAATGTCCAGACCGGTGTGTGCCAGATCCTTTATGAGCCAGTACAAATCTCCGAATTCTGGGTTGGCCTTGTAAAGTTGACTGCATCACGACCTTTACCAATGTGAGCGGCTGATGTTTGTTGACCCATTGTTACTTTTTCGGGAGATCAAAACACACGGCAGGCGGCTGCCCAGCTCAGAGTGTGATATTCTTGATACATGTGCACATATTCCACACTGTCACTTGGTCACTAATGGACCAATAAACAGCAAGATGGCGAGATGGAAGATGATGGAGTGAACGTGTCTCTCGCTCTTCTGCTAACATGGTCGATGGTGTTATCACGCCTCACTTCAATTGCATATCCCTATTATGGATGAGTTCCCTTATAGATGTCCCCCATTAGGTTCTTGTGAGCAATGACCCAACTAATAGTTAATGGACGTGGATCTTATACTGTAGTTAATGTCTCCTCACAACACGAGCAGTAGGTTTATCACATCTTGCTATTTTAGGTTGAAAATGTGCAGTAAAAAATTTTGACCTCGACAGAAATTCTGCCATTCCTGCTGTATACTGAGCAATCGTGAAAAAACACACAGGAAAAAAAACACTCTGTTCACTGGGGTTTGACCACAGTGAGGTGTGTGCCTTTGTGTCTGTGTACTGTTGTGCAAGTGTGTGAGTGATGCAGCAAATTGTCCATTTGCTGTATATCCGATGGGCTCAGGGATGTCATTAGTCACAGCGTGCTCGTTCTCATTAAATGGCCCAGTCGCCATGGCAGCCCCACAAAGGCCGGCCCCTCCCCCCTAGCGCATGGAGAGTGACAGGCCAATTAGAGCGGGGCCATGTGACATGCAGTCTGCTGTGATTACAGCTCTAAGGAGAGGAGAGCGAGGCGGGGGACACCGTACACCGGCAAGCTCCTAAGATGATCCCTCTCCAAACAAACATGATGAGCCCGGGGCCTGGAGGTTACGTCTGCTCCGAGAGCGAGACATCCTCATCCCTCCATTAAATGTGGCACCTGCCATCAAGAGCGGTTACAATGGATACCGATGGAGTAGAGTATAAACTACACCACCCAGAGGGCTTTGGGCACATATCAGATGGTGACAGATTGATTTCCTGCATTAGAGATTGCAGTTGTCACCTTTGGTTCGTGCCACACGTACATTTGCTAATCCTCTCAAATCTTCGGTTCAGCGTCTTTTGGGAAGCCATTTGATGTTTCCATTAAATCCAAGTCATGGAGACACAACAGGTGAAGAGAGGCCTCTAATCTTGGAAATGAGAAGATGATAACAGCAAAGAGAAGAGAGGGTGAAAGGCAGAAGCCGCTCTCAGTCTCACTTTTCCACAATGTAGCACCTAAAAAGAAATACATACACACAAACAAAATAAATAAAGAAGATGCACCAAAACATGACTCCAGAAATCGAATGTAATACACATATTCATCTTTTCAAAAGCCCTACTGGGTATTTATGATTCTGCTAGCCATAAGTTTACTGTCACCGTGATCCTAGAAATACACAAAATAGGCTGCAATGTATCTAAGTACAATACCTCGACACAGCCATACAGAGTACTGGGAATAGAACAGAATAGAACACAGCAGAACAAAATAGAATCGACTAGAATGGTACAGAGAAGTGATCCAGGTATTTTCACATATACATACAGAGTAAATAGCACAGTTTAGCTCGCTGCAAGCCATGTCAGAGGCAAGTAGCAGAGTTAAACGGCACTTAAAGCTTTTCTGTGAGCTTACAATGGAGAGAATGGAAAAAAGGAGAAGAAAAGAACACTTTCTGGGCAGATCGAGTCCTTGGCCTCTCTCACTGCACATCTTTGTGTGTTTCTGAGAGAATGGTTCACTGCCTTTTGATAATAAAAACCACAGAGAAAGAAAAAAAAACCCCACAATTTTCTTCAGGCAATGCTCTCTTCTACTCTGACCTCTACATGAACAGCTTTACACAAAAAAAAACAACACAATTGTGCATTTTGGTAGAACTTTTATATGAACAAAGCTTCATCCTGTTTGCCTCCTTTTGGCATTTCCTCTTGGTTGCTTTTACATAAATGTACTTGTTCTTTTCTTTCATCCCGAGGAGGCGGAGGTGCCATGGCAGAACACAAGGTCAGTGACTGATTAAGGATTTAATGGTTGGTAAGTTATCCACGTAAGGAGAAAAAGCAATGGCAGTGTTTTTTTCTCTCTGATATTTATCTCATTAAATCCAAAAATTTGGAGGCTGCAATCAATTGGCATAGATAAAGCATACAGTTAAATATAAGAAAAGTACTCCCCTGCACCTTCAGAAACACAACACATATAGGCAACACACCTACACATCAACTCAATAATTTAATATCATGTAGGGTATTACCAACAATTCTTACTGTAACCTCTTTATCACAGGCAACAAGACACATTTCTCTCATTCCCTTTGCTTTCTCAGCTTCATTCTCTTCCTCTGCCTCAGAGGACAGAAAACGACCAATATTAAGGGTGACAGGACAAGGTGAGTAAGGGTAGAAGAGGCTCTAAGTGACTTTGAGAGTAAGACTTGCAAGAAAAAAAATAGAGGAAGAGCGAGCAAGGCAAGCAGAGAGTGGGAGATGTAAAAACATCTTTGAGAGGCAATAGAGTGAGGGAGCTGGGAGCTTTGAAAATGAAAGGAAAAGTGGAAAGGGGGGAGGAGGGGGCAGTGGTTGAAGGGTTAAGGGCGAAGTTGGAGTCTATGTGACAGTATCAAAGCCACAGGAGCAGCAGAGAAAAGCTGTTAACGGGAGCTCACCGTGCCTTAATCGATTGTGAACAGTGCTGCAGAGCACAGCCAATCACAAGAGCTCCTAGAGACTTCTCTGGGTTAGAGCACTTACACGCTGTCTGCCGCCCGATCAGGGAGACGATGGAGGGAGAGGAGAGTGAAAGAGACAGAAAGAGAGAGAGAAAAAAAACAAAGAGATGGGGGGGTGAGTCAGCGAGAGGGAAAAGTGGGACTTGAAGATTCTGGCTTAGCTGTTTCATCTTGCTGACCTTGAGAGCTCTTGTTAGAGGAGGCGAGAATATACACTGAGTGTCCTCACTTTGTTCCATCTGTCTGTCCGCCTGCCCCTCTGTCCCTCTCTCATTTTGTCTGCCTGTCTGTTTCTTTTGCATGATTCTCTACCGGCTCTCTCTCCTTCCCTAAACCTCACCTGTGTATTTCTCCAGATGACAAAATGTTGCACGCCTGACCTTTAAAAGCGCATCACAAAGCATTGAAAGCAGAGTCATGTAATGTAACCACTCATGTCAGCCGGTGAGGTTTCAAGTGCACCTTGACAATGGTCAGTGATAATGGCAGCCATCTGAAAAACCTTTGCTATCCTGCTTGTCATTTGTACAGGTAGACCAAAAGGCCACCAGATAGCTCATCATCAAGAACAAAAACCTGAACAAAATAAAGTCTTCTCCAGACACAAAATCCAGAGTAATATTTAAAAAACAAAAAAAACAAAACACAAAGCAGCTTATGTGATCTAGTTCTGTCAGCTTCGTTTATTTGTTTGATCTTACTGCTCCGAGTTTTGACAGTGTAACTGCCTCATTAGTTGGAACAACTCACAAAGCATCCACTAAACTCAACAATTCACAGACCATTATGGCTTGAGACAGCATTAACTGACTAAACCTATAATGTCTGTTTGTGATGACTCCAGGACTAATTTTCATACCACTTTAAGTCTTCGTTCTAATTAACTTTTGCTTGCTGTAATTGGAATTTTGTAAATGAGTGTTGTAACAACTAAGGAAATGACTCAATAAATTGGCACTCGCTGTGTCTTTCGGGTGTGTGACAATGAGCTTCATGACTATCTGGACAGCAGTGCACCGCTTGATGTGCGGTTATTACTTTGGATGTGAAATGACACAGTGAATGAGGGTGTAGTAAAAACTGTCGCCTTCAATTTGAGACTATTTCTGTCAATATCAAAGTAATTTTTAGGAGCTACTGGGTTTTTGTGTGTGTGCATGGTTTGCTATTTATGTAGGCCAAATGTTTGCACACAAATGCACAAATTATGGTACTGAATTTTTAGATGATTTAAAAAAAAAATCCAAAAATTTAATATGCAATGACTTTGAAGAGTGTGCAGCCTTTGATACCTTATTGTCAGTCATTCAGTATATCATCATGAGATATTACCAAAAAATTTACTGTGAGGCATCATGGAATAGTCTACAGGATTAACTTAATAACTTAAGTATGTTGGCTCTGAGTCATCAAACAAGATTTTAATTATTGCTCTCTTGTTACATAGTTGTTGTTGTTTGTTTGTTTTTTTCACTTGCACAAAGTTTTCTGTTCACAGGGAGTTCAGATGTAAGATGGAGCTCATGAGTTGCCTATATTGCCAATGTAGCTAATGGAAAGAGCTGAAGAGCCACAGAGAAGGAGCTCAAATTAAAATTAAATAGTCTCTTCATTCTGACATGCCCCAGCACCGCATTTGAGTGTATTAAAAAAGCTTTCAGATCAGGGAAAAATGTTTCGCTACTCTAAATGGAAAAATGAAAAAAATAAAACAATGAAAATGAAAATTATAAACATGGTACACTTCTATAAAAAATGTATGTATAGAAATGAGGCTGAACAACTATTTCACTTGTTTCTGATAAATCAAATTCAAAATAAAAAATAAATGCCAGGTTTAAAATAAGTAGCTAGTCGAACTATCAGTGGCTTTGATCCGTCTTTTAACAGACCACAGCTTCACTGAAAAGCTGGATGCGACATTATGGTATTCAAAGCTGGTTTCTGCCCCTCTCCACCTAACCGATAAGTGAACAAGTAAACAGTAACTTGCAGATAAATGCCGTGTAAATGTCTCCATGTTAAGTGTCATGCTGTCTTGCCATGTGAAGCCGATTCAGGGTGTATTTGCTTGCATTAGAGAGGGGGAGAATGCGAGCAGAAAGGGAAAGTGTCCAACGCTGTGAAGTGTCTTCTTATTATTAGCTCCATGCCTGTTTTTGATTTTGATTTGATTTAACTATATCAGTGATGATTTTCAATCTGTTTAAAATGCTGTGGCAATTAGGGAAATAATGGCCAACAAGTCATCTAGCTTTATACGGGTAAAGTTCAATTTCCATCAACACCAAGCACAAAAGTAAAGATATAAAACTTTAGTGTGTATATATATACCACCAGAAGCTCTGCAGGACTGGCTCTCTACAAGACTCCTGTAATGGGCCACAACTGCCAGCCTGACTGACACTTTTGAAGGATCTGTCAGACAACCACACAGTTCAAGTGGTATGTTGGTTAGCCTCACAGACAGCTGAATATTTGAACAAACAGGACACACACTCAGTCCAGTCTGACAGACCCGGCACCCTGTTAATTCAGGCCGGCAGCTGAGCGGATGGAAGGAGTCCTGCAGACAGCAAGTATTTTACACTGTCTTGCCTCTGTGTGGTAAAATTAACAAAGAAAACTAATCTGTCCTGCCAGAGGTGGTCAGACTACACAAGTCTAGCTGACTGAACACTTCTGTAATGTCGAGGTCACACGACACAACTTCTGCAGGATTTTGACACAATTTTGTTGTGACAAATTGCCTGCGTTGTGCCAAAATAAGAAGTTGCTGAGCAATGGTTGGGCAGCTTTGAACGTGTAGTATGACGTTTTCAAAGAACTGAGATTTGTCATAGACACTCATACAGAAAAAGGAAACTCACCAGCAGACAATATGACACCGGTTAATATACAGTTAATTTCTTCACCCCTCCTCCACGATCACTCACCCACCTTGTGCTACATCAGCCCCAGAATGGGACCCTGCATGTGTATGTTGTTGTTGTTGGTACTTAATTGTTGGTACTCCCTGCCCTAAATCCATTATGATTGATGAACATAAAAAATACTTAACCTTTCATGTAGGGTTGCTTGTTTTTAATTAGATATTCAAAGGATGCTAATATGAGCCTATTATTAAATAGCAAAAACATGACTTAAATCCAAAGTATGCCAGCTGATGTCATTGTTCTCAATGAAGGCCAGCTAAAATGGCAAAAACTACACTCAGTGCTGCCACCGATGGCTGGTGTCTGTGGTGCAACCAATCAGAGAAAACCTTTAGGTGTGCTTTATGATCAACAGCTGCATGACGGAGGCTCTGGGGGGGGGGGCATATTTTGACTGGTCAAGATCAAAGTATGGCCACTCTCTCAAGAAAAATCAAGAATTATAGTATAGTGTGATCGTAGCTTAAGTAACATCTTACACAGACAAAGTCCTGTGGCTAGAACAGTCTGATAGCCGAGTTTACCAGCTAGTGAAGGCTCTGATTAATGTGAAGTTAGTACAAATACTTTGTTACTGTACTTAAGTAGAATTTTCACATATCTGTACTACAAAATAAAAGTTTAGTTGGTGACGTAATTCCTGTTTGTTATCGTTTCAACCGCGGCCGCCAAATGCGAAGAAGAAGAAGCTCCGCCCGGCTGCTTATACATGAATCCCCGCAGGCTTTCTGTGTTTTTTTCGGCAGCATCTTTGTGATTTTTTGTGCATTCGTTCAAAGACAGGGTGACATGTTTTAGGCCATTTTCGTCGTGGCGAATGCTGAAGGAGTCGGGCTTTAATTTGCGGTTGCCCTCGTTCGCCCTGCGTCCCATATGAAGCTGCACGTCAAACCAGACTTTACAGACAAGCCCCCAAGTTGTGTTTGAACTTCCTGCCTGAAAGTGCTTCATCTTCTGGCAGTCTGCCTCGGTTATGGCTTGGTGGTGGGAAGATTTGTCACGTCCTTCTCGGCGGAGTTTCTTTACCACACCGACGAAAACATTGTTGCTGGTGGTGAATTCAGCATCCTTTAACAGACAC
>OMLB01044923.1:0-10188 GCA_900302555.1 Myripristis jacobus | reverse complement strand
TTTCCCTTCACTTCACTTCACGGCAGACGCCCTCATTTGGATGGCTCCGAGGCGATGCGCCCATTCCATTTGTCTCGCGCGTTAACGGGAGGCGGCAGGAATAAGGCAACGCGTTATCTCGAGACAAAACATTATCTCCGCCTCGCTCCTCCAACACCATGAAACAATGATTATTAACTGCTTGAGGAGCATGTTCGGGGGTTTCGAGGCTTGTCGCCACACTTAAGGAACATGAAATATATTTCACAACATATCTCCTCCACTCGAATTTTTGAAAATCTTTGACTCCAGCAACTTGTGAATGGTTCCCTTTTTTTTGCCACTTGTGAGTACTTTTCAGTTTGGCTGGCCCGGCACCCTACCCCCCCCGGGGTATGGCTAACGGCATTATGACTGGACGTGTGACAGTAGCATTTTTACCAGAAACCAGACCAGCACTTCCTTTTCAAGATTTAAAAGCCTGTCGTGCTGCATCATCGTGGTGTAGCGCACTGGTTATGCATTCACGCACACACACACACCATCGTTATGAAAGCAAAACCCTGCCTCTGCAAAATAGGTCATACACTGCAGTCACTTCATCTCAGCAAATGTATTGTGCCTGCGCGTGTGTGTGTGTGTGTGATGCATGCGCATGTGTGATTACACATCAAAGGCAAGGCTGCAATATTAGAGAGTGCGCAGGGCGTCTTAGCTGAAATGGGACCTGAGCACATCGCAGCATTCAGTGTTTTTCGGAGGTTGCAGGCCTGTATGATATAGTTAGCCTCGAGCGTCAAAATGCCAGTCTGTCTTTAATACCTTCAAACGGCCAGGAGGAAGGTTCTCTGAAATCGACTCCGCTAGTGCTGTTTTTATCCTACCGCAGTGCCCCATGTGTCGTATACGTCCGAGATTTGAACTGAACATTCAAACAAACAGCAACATTTTTATTTCTGTGTAACTTAGCCAATTCAAATTCCTAACCATTCACACTCAGTTCATCTAGGAAAACACACAGACGGTATAAAAGACAGACACGCGCACACACGCACACACACACACACACAATGATTTTCACCCACCATGGAGTGAATGCAAGGAGGTGGGGATGGGGGGGGGATTCAAAGCCACGCCAGTCAAGAGAGACGACAGCTCTGTGCAGCAGTCTTATAGACCCATCACTGTGCGAGCTAATCTGTAGCGTGTTCCAACCCTATATTTAGACTAATGTTTTGTGAACACTTAGAATAATTCACTGAGACGAAAGGAGCTTTTGGAGGCTGTTAACCTCGCCGCTTTAACGCTCATTTGGAATTTTTCAGCTGCGCATTCCAAAAAACATACAAAAAAAAAAAATTCTGTTCTTGTCTTTGACATCCCCTTGGAAACACTACCCATTTTAATAAGGAAATAGTTTATTATGAATGGGGACAGTGGTGCCATGGGAATATCATAATTTGTTGTGAATGGGGAGGAAGTGGTTGATTTACATGGCTGGTCTTTGGTTCAGAGAATTTGTATTGTTTCATATCTGTTTCCAAAGAATGAAGGAATTTTTACGTAACTGATTTTGAATGCTTAGCCCATTTACTACAATTTCAACCAACTAATTTTCAAATCATGTGGGGGTACTAACATTTTACAACATCTGATTGAAATCCCCCCATTTTCAAATTTGAAATTTTGGTTGAAACACTGTCAAATTTGGCAGCAGGCAAACAAAATCTTCGTCATTCGTAAACCACAGAACTGACAATGGAATACTGGTGTGATGGAAGTTTGAGGTTAATTTTCATATCATAGTGGAATTAATGGAAATCAATGGCTGGATAACACGTAGGAAAAAATATATTTTATTCTTCTGTTATGGGAAAAGATTAGCAGAAATGTGAAATACATACATTTTGTTGATAATAGGATAAAAATGACGAAGGTGTCATCAGCGCTATCTTCAGTGGAAATGTCATTAAAATCATGATTATCATCATCAGTCACAGGCTAATATGCTGCACTGCTGCATTTACATTTCAGATGATGAACATATGAACAAATATTCCTGGGCTAACAATATACATCTGGTCATAATTCAGCGCCATTTATTATTTTCCAGGGAGTACATCCGGTTCAGGTTTATGTGAGTATTCACCAAATGCTCTGATCTGGTCCAGGTGGGCCAGAGGGAGATGGTCATACTGAAACCCTTTACCTCCATCTGCTGTGGAGCCACCCATCCCACATGAACACACATGTACTCACACACACTCGTGCACACACACAGAGTCAAGATGCACAGTCTGGTTCAAAAGCCTGTCCCTTAAGCATTAAACGCTATACGCTTTGGCCACAACAACGTGCCGCACCGGGGGCCCATGGCATCTGCCTCCCAGCTCCCGCAGCCAAGTCGAGGGGCCGAGGGAGGGGCCTGGGGCCGAGATAAACAGTTTCTCCCCTGGTCACCGCTACACCGCAGGGACTGGACAGGCCTGGAGCCTCAGCTGAGCACCACAGATAATATCCACATGAGTGTACATGTATGGTTGCATGGATGGGTGTGTGTTGCAGAGAAAAAGGGCTGTTTCAGAGGAGGGCAGCTCTGTGTGTACGTTTGTGTGTGTGTGTGTTTATGTGTGTGTGTGTGGATGTGTGAATGGACACACTTGCATGTTTGTCCAGATAGTCAACAAGCTAAGAGAAAACAAAGCCAGTCCCTGTAGTATTGAAAGTTCTACAGTTTGGTGCCAAATGTTCACAGAAGTGTGCGTAGATATGTTCCCTCATGAGGAATGCCATTGCTCTCAGCCATCATAGATGATACCGAGCAATACCAGGGATTTTGCATGTTTAACATAACATTCACAAAATGTTTAGACTTGAAAAAGAACCTTCAGAGACCTCAGACTGTCTTCACACCAGTGTTAGGTTAAAAACAAGTAAATAAATACAGTTAATTCAAATAATTAAAACATATAAGGTACAAAGACAATTCAGTTAAAGCTGGTGCACACAGAGGGTGACTGATTTGTGATCATGGATTTAAACTGACCAGGAGTTACTAAAGAATTAATTTTCAGGGAGCTTTGTAAAGTGATCCAGGTGGTTGGAGAAAAACTGAAATTTGAAAACGGAGGGATTTTGATTATATATTGTGAAATCTTAAGTACCCCATGCTTGGCAATGTAAAAGAGGGTCAATTGTAGTAAACGGGCCAAATGTTAAATACAGCTGTTATGGTCCTTTACAATATGTGAAAAGCTTAATAATTTGTTTTTGTTTTTTTTTTATTTATGTTTTTTTCAATGCATGCCACCCTGTTAAAACATGAATCAAATCGCATCTAGATAAAAGTTACCGATGACATTCACATTTGATTCAAATGAATTCTAAGCAAGGGACTCTGTGTAAGAGTGAAATATGTTGACTAGGTGACATGTTTGTACTTCTTTAAAGAGAACAAGATTGTCAGATTGTGAAACTCCTTGTTAAGATGGATACTTTTTGCAGTTAGAGGCAGAGAGCATGTAATAATTACAGCACATCACACCCGCTACATCTGACAATGACATGAAACAATGCTGCGTTCACAAGAGCACTCATTAATGTAGTATTATTTGTACCCTTGTTTGCAGTGCAAGGCTGATTGGTGTGCAGTGAGTGAAAAAAAACCCAATTCGTCCTCACTCATTCACTCTAATTCATTGTTTATTTAACAGGGGAGCAATGTCGACCTTTTTATAATAACAGAAAATGGTCCTTCATTGTTCAGCGGCACTGACCTTATCATTTTAACTTGTCATACTGGAATACTCATTTACTCATCACGTTAACAGTCACCTCACGTAACGAGCCATTGAGGCAAATTAAATTAATTCTGGGTTACTTTTAATCGCGTTGATGTTTCTTATAACACAGCATGACAAAAAATGGTCTTGATGATGATAGAAACACTAATTGGTAATGGATTTTACAGATAGAACGGATAATTCTTAGAGGTATTAGACTAAATCATAATATGGAGGCCAAGAGGTGGTCTCTCACCCTGTGTATCATATTGCTCAGAATATAATTTGGTGATAATGCAGAATTTTAATTTAAGCACAAAATGAATTCATGTAATATTTCACCTGAGGGGTCAGAGTGCTGTTGGCTGTTGTAGGAATCAAACCTGTCAGTTGGTCTCTCTAACTGCCCGGCCACACAAACAGTTTTTTGAAGGTGCTACTTGTAGTGTTTTAGCATCAATAAATCTCGAGCACTTTAATTTGGAAGAATTGGTATAATTACCCTAAACAAATAATCAGCACCATGGTTATCAGCCTCTAACTGCAATTTGCAGCTGGAGCCACCAGGTCAGATTTAACTGGAAATGTGCTGAATTGCTTTACAGCACAAAACAGGAAGAGGGTGCAATTCTTCCAGCATAGTTAGGAATCCCAGCTCTAGCCAAGATACAGCCACATGGTTAAGGTTAGGGTTATGGTTGGGTGACAGTTTATGGGCAACAAATGGGCAACAAATAAATTAATTTTATGACCAATCCCATTGCTTCTGGGCATTTCTTGCTCAGAGCCCTTGCTGGATCCATAATAGACCAAAACGCAATGATTGTTTACAGTAACTTCCAGGCAGAAAACCTCTGCATTGCATGTATGTAAGTTCAATGGTGCGGAGATGTTTCCATCTGAGAAAAGCAAACTCAATTCACACTTTCTGTAGATTGTAGCTTATCATAGAATAGCTAGGCAGTACAGAGACAATATAGAACAATTCAATCTGAAATGTCAGATTTTTCACCTCATTGTGTTTAATTTATGTCGTTGAACGTTACAGTCATTGCTGAATAATGACCACAGAAATAATCAAATTTGTCAATGAGCGCAATGTCACAGCAATCTTCTTCCAGAGCAAACAGAGCTGAAGCTTTCAGAGTGTCTGGCAGCAGATGATGGAGGGAGTGAAAGGATGATGGAAAAATCACTTCCAACATGCATCCTCTTAAAGCAAAAGAGAAACTGCTGGCTGAGAAGGCTCTTTATTGTTTGTGACAGGAAACCCTTGGGTTTATATGAAATGCAGTCTTTATTTTGACAAACACTAGCACTAACGCAAGTTTAGATAGACGCCACCAGTTGAAAATAATGCTAAAGTTCCTCTAAAGGGAGAACACTTTAGACTCAGCTGACAAATTTGTGATGTAATCATTTAATTTGATGGTTGTGTCCTCGTTGGGCCACTCGCTGATTGATTACGTGGTGGGTTCTCTCATAAACTCTCTGCAATTTTACATAGTGCACCTTTAAAAAACTTTAAAGGACCATATCAGTAACTTTATATGTTTAGAATGTTAGCAACAAAATGCATATATTTATGTATATACATGTTCCTGCTAATCATTTCCCAAAGCCAGCACCTTTTATCCAGTCATTGGATTCCATTCATTCCACTGTGTTACGAAAATGAACTTCAAACTTACCTCACACCAGGATTCCATCACCATAATAAAGTTGTCCACATTGTGTTTTGTTGACTTCAGATTGGGTGGAGTGATATGGTCTCTCCACCAGAAACATTTGGTTTACAATTATTACGATTATCGGTACCGTGGTTTATAAATGGCAACAACTTTGTTTGCTGTTGAAGCAGAACATTATAGGGTGGGTGTTTAAACCAAAAATTCAAATTCGAAAATGGAGGGATTTTGATTACATTAATGTTATGAAATCCTCAGTACCCCGGCATGATTTGCAAAATGGTTTCTTGTAATGTAAAATGTGGAGAAATTGTAGTAACTGGGAAAAATATTCAAAATCACTGGTGTGGTCCATAAACACAGCACTCAGTCTGATTGTATGTCTCACGTGTGAGGTCCTGTGTTAGTCCTTGTAACGTGTACCACTAAGTTCTGTGTTACATTGTGTATTGTTGATGGATTTCAGCACTAGTCACATTAAGACAAAAGTCTGCTCATTGATCATATATGCCAATTTTTTTCTTTTCAAAACTTTCTACTTGTCATGAAAAGCTCATTTTATAACATTTTATTACAAAATATAAAGCTAATGTCAACAGCTGTGCTTACATTCAAGCTTTTATAACATTTGCATTGATGTGCAAATTATTGATTTGCTGTACATAGACACCACCCAAAAGACTCCACAACCTCACACAGACCTGACACCAAGTTAGGCAGGTGAGGTTCTTGGGCAGGTTGTGGCAGTTTGGCTTTTTTTTAGGAGATTTTCAGTGTTTCGTCTCAGGTCTCTCTCCTAGTATGTAAGCTCAGACAGTTTTGAATTTGGTTTTCTTTTAAGTTTAGTTTTAAATGTTTTGCAGTAAAATCCCCAAAAGGACAACACAACACCAAATCTTAGTGCCAAAGAACAAATTATATTCGAAGACAATACCCAATATCCCACAGTCCAAATAAAATAAGGCAACTCAAAATTCCATCTCAGTTGTTCTTTCCCACTATTTTTCTTCAGTTCAGGTCAGTTCAGTTCAGAAAAAAACAAATCAAAGCAAACAAACAAACAAAAAAACCTCACGGCCCGAGTCAAGTCAGTCATAGTCCAGTCAGTTGAATGGTCCAGTCCGGGTTTTACTGCTGGATGGTGGTTGGATGAGACACCTCTGTACTAAACACTAGACATTTCTGTAGTAAACAGTTGGACAGGAGTGGATATGTGGCCATGCAAAAGGTTACTGAGGAAGCCAGCAGTGGATGAATGAAATGATGTGGGACGAATTGTGGAATAAGGGAATAACGACCTTACTTTTTAAACTACTTTCACATAAGCATTTGCTCTGACCATCACTTCTTCTACTGCTGCTCTCTTCCCTCCTCAAAAACTGAATGACTGAAATACAATGGATTTGAATGAAGGCCCAAACCAGGGGCAAATCAATAACAAGGTGGGTGTTGCCGGGGGATGTACACAAGTGATGTCATCCACTTGTCATACTCCTCCCCTCCTGAGAAAAGCCTGAACTTAAGGCTTTTTTGCTTTTTTTAACAGCACTTGCTTTATCCATATCTGAGGAAGGGAAGCCAGTGAAATCTTCCTCGTTGCTTTCCTCTGTGAAGATTTCAAGGATTCAATGATGCTGTTCCTTGTCCACTTCCCCCATGGTAGGATAACAAGGCTTGAGTTGGACCATATTTACAACATGCAGGTCTTCCAGGACAACCTCAAAATGGTGAGGGTCGACTTTCTTGAGGACCCTATATGGACCCTTCCAGCCTGGCGCAACCTTAGCTGAAAACAGTTTGTCGGTTTTGGAATAGGGGTGAGTGCAGACCCCGATTCGGTCTTCTTCTGCAGAATTCCCGTCTCTTCTCCCTTTGTCTCTTGAGCTTCATTAGCTGATTAGCTGTGGCATACACAGGTGTGTCGGGATCACAGTTGCAGGCTTAGCTCAGCATCCAAGGGAGCTTTTAAAGGACAATGGAGGTTGAGCTCGGCTGGTGTAATCCCTATGGATGCATGCACCGCTGAATTCAGTGCGAAGTGGATTTCAGGTAAGTATTTGTCCCAGCTCTTGTGGTTTTCCTCTAGATAGGAAGCATTCTTTTAAAATTGCGTTTGAGCCTTTCAGTTTGGTTTCAGGTTGGTTTGAGGATGGTAGGACAAGGCCCTTTTTATGCTTGATGTTCCACCACTTGCATGTTTCCTCAAAGACAGAAGAGACAAACTGGGAGCCTTGTAACTTTCCACACAAAAAAGCAGAACTCTTGGAGGTGGAGTTCTCACCGTATCAGGTGAGTGCTGGGCTTTTGGGTTTTAAAAACCCAGAGAAGAGATGAATGGTCTGTCACTACTGTAAAGTGTCTGCCTTCTAAGTGATATCTCCATTTAACCAAGGCCCAAACGACAGCAAGACATTAAATGGACCGCATTTCTATAGCACTTTTCTAGTCTACTGACCACTCAAAGGGCTTTACAATGTTTGCCTCACATTCACCCATTCACACACACATTCACAAACTGATGGCAGCGGCTACCATGCAAGGTGCCTAGCTGTCCATCCATCAGGAGTGGTGAGGGGTTCAGTATCTTGCTCAAGGACACCTGAGCCACGCCGCCACATTCCTGCTCTGTGGTGCAACAATTCTGTTCCGCCTGATTCAGGGTGCAGCTGATGAAGGCAAAGACCTGTTCTGCACCCAGTCAAGCCTGTTGAGCCAAGACAGCTCCCAAGCCAATGTCACTGGCATCAGTGTAAACTATGAATGGTAAGTTGAAATCAGGATGACCAAGGATTGGTGGAGAGACCAGATGTTGTTTCAGGGTCTCAAAGGCTTCCTGACAAGCAGGAGTCCAAATAAACTTTGCTTCATCACTAGACTAGACTGGTTAGTCTGACTAACCAGTCTAGTAGCTGTAGCTGACATAACAAATGATGTTTCCCAAAATCATCAAGGTCAGCTTTGCTGGAGGCAGATTTTACAAGGTCATGGCATGGTGGCAGAGGAATCAGATCCACAGGAGCTATAGCAGAGAAAAAGGCGAGCTGTGGTGAGAAACTCGCTGCAGATTCCCGGAGAAACTGATACTGTCTCTTCTTGTTGGACCTGAACCAGTAACGGCTTACAGAGACATCAAATTGCAGGCCAGAGAAGAAAATGAAATCAAGTACCACCACTGCAAGGAAAGCAAGGCAAGAGCAGGCAAGATGACACATGGCAATGTCACTGATTGAGTCTGTAAGGTAAGATTGAGTTCACTCAATCCTAAAGGTTGTCCTCCCTTTTCATCTGCCAGGTACAAGGGTCACTAGTCCAGGGCTTAAGCTCATCATGATGTCCTTTTACTCCTGTCCACACATTTTTATCAGTGTGTAAGATGAACCACTGTCAAGGATGGCAGCTCCTTTCCATGGACCAATGTTCAGGGGTACCATCGACTGACAAAGAAGTGAACTTTCCAGTGGTGTTGCCAGGGAGTTTGCAGTAGTGGTTGCTCCCAGGTAGCTTGTGTGAGTGAGAGACCCGAGTGTAAGGTAACTCTCCTGGATGTGATAAGTTATTGCAGCATCCTGATGTGAGGGTCTTGGAGAAGAAGCCTTATTAGTGCCCCGCTGTGGGCAGGTAGATGGTGCATGACTTCCCTTACAGTGCCAACAGTACACTTGAGGCGACAAGGACGGTTTGGTCAGGCAGCCTTTTCTCTGTTAGGAGGCAAAACAGCAGATTCAGAGGCAGCAGGCTTAGATGTTTTCTTTAATACATTTCTCCTCTGTTCATACTGCAACTGATTCTCCCGGTCCTTCTCCAGTTGCTGACCAAGGCGGACAAGTCCATCGACAGAAGTAACCCTGCTACTTCTCAGCTGAATGGCCAGTGGAGGGTTAATATTTTTCAAAACTAACTTTATGATCTCCTCTTCTTCAATTGCTGGCTTCCAGGGCTTGCATAGTAACTGGTACATCTAGCAAAATCTCTTACAGTTTCACCCTCTCCCTGTACTCTATTGCTAACCCTAACCCTAACCCTAACCCTAACTTCTTTTGTCCTGAAGAGGAACTGTGGGGAAAAATGAAAGTTTTGCTCTCTTCGTATGGCAGCCTGCAGTCTTGAACTGGGTGAGAGACATTGGAGTTTTACTCATTTGCTCATTTGTTTTTACTGTATAGCATTCAAGACTTCTCTGCAGATTAGACACAGGATAAATACATGAAAAGGAACTTCTGCCACTGCTACCTCTGCATAACACACTGAACGTTAGTTTTTCACTCCACACAATCCTGAGATGAATTGTGGCTGTGCCACGGCCTGCTTGGAAGAGTTGTCATGACGAATGAAGAATAGCAGACATGGTGTAACATACTGTAGCCTGTCGTACGTGTAACCCTCAGAGCTAGAGCATGTGTTTGGACAAGGAGAGAGAGAGAGAGAGAGAGAGAGAGAGAGAGGGAGAGAGAGAGATGGGGGGGATATCCAGAGATCCAGGTCAGCTGTGAGGCCTCAGCTGGAGTGGAGGGCTACACCTGTCAGCGCCCGGGGGCCTCCCCCCAACTCTCTCCCTCTCTCTCTCGCTCTCTCTCTCTCTCTATCTCTATCTTCCTATCTCTCTCTGGCCGTCCAGCTGGACGTGCAGGAGCCTCTCAGCCCCCCTCCCCATCTCCACCACCTCCCTGATCCAGGCCAGTTCAGCCCAGCCATGCGTGGCCATCTCTGGGAATTTATTCCGGATGCTTCCTGTTCATTAC
>OMLB01044921.1:0-10165 GCA_900302555.1 Myripristis jacobus | reverse complement strand
ACAGTACTGACGCAACTGGGGACGCAAATGCCCCCCACCACACACACACACACACACCCACACACACACACACACACACACACACAACAGATGTTCGGCACTATTGTGGTTTCTCTGTCTCTCTCCGTCTGTCTCTCTCTCTTCTTCTTCTTGTGGTTAGACTTGAGGTACTTTTCCCCCCAATGCCACAAAGCTTCCTTGACGTATTGGAGGGAGGATAGATCTGAACTCAGGTGGAATTTGGCTTCAACTTTGTAATTTCCCTTCCTTTGATTCTCCTTTTCAGTTATTTCTGAAATTCTGCTCTAATGCTTAGGGCCAATGATGTTATGAAACGCCACAACCAGACATGTTAGTGTTGGTTTTAATTTTCCAGTAAGGAGGAGAGCCCCTTTTTTTAAAGTTCAAGCTCAAGTGTGCTTTGGAGGAAGCTGAAATTGTTGCTGGTGACCTTAGAGGTGCTTGCTTCAAATTAGACCTGTAGATCTGGAGGTCACCAAACTCAAAGTCATGACACACAAGTTATATTCACAGTCAGAGCCAATGCATATCAGAGATAGACTGGCACCTGAGGCACAATTAAAGCTACATTTTGAGACTGTAGGAAACAAAGTGTCTTGAAGTTTGACTCTATGTTGATTATTTTTGTTGTTTGTTTTTTTATTTATTGCAGAATTTCTTATATAGTGCCTCAAGTTATTGCCCTTGGAATTTCTTCGGTCTCCCATCTGACTGCCTTAAAGCAAAATCTGGTAGCCCTACTTTTCACCAAATAGTATGGTATCCTCAAGTTAAGCTCTATCCTGTTTTTTTCCCCCTTCACATATGGCTTTCTACTTGGCTCCCAACTAATGTAACCTTGCTTAAACTGATTTTATAACATTTTTATCACAAGTTTTCCCACTTCCAGTGATGTCACCAGCAGAGTTTCACTAACAATCAGGGGAACCTGTGTGTGCTCCATAGATGCTCAGTAGCTTTTCAAAGACACCACCTTACCCTCACTGTGGTTAACATGGTGGGCGCACATATAATAAACCCTAAAAACCACACACTATTTTAACAAACACCAGTGGATTTTAATTTGACTGAAGGATATGTTTCCAGGGTCATATCCATGCAGTGATGCCTTTTTTCCTTCACTTGAACCTGAACATCTCCCAACTGACAAACAATTATAGGTTAGAAATAATTGTTGTATATCGATTATATTGTGCTTGTTTAATCAGCCACTTCGGTAATAAAATAAAACAGGCAACATATATGAATGGGTGTCCCTCCATTTTTCATGTTTTGAATAAATGCTTCCCTTGCATTTTGACCTATGAATCATTTGCTAATTTGGTTTTGGTTAACTGGAAATTTGACTGGTACTGAGTTTGGGGATGTCTGATTTTTCTTATTAGACTTTTATATTGGCTGTGTATATGTGTGTATCATCACATGTGCTCAGGATAGTACAGAGCAAGAAGGCTGAAGTTTTAATCTGAAGGAAAGAGGGCCAGATGAGGGGAGGACAAAGGCAAAACAGATGTGTGTGTGTGCGTGTGCGCGCGCGTGCGCTTTTGAAGACAGTAGTGCTCCTGTGGCCTTGCAGAGAGCACTGTGGCCTGTGCTGGACAACACAGTTGTTATTGTCTCACTGCTGGTGAAAATCACCATTGTTAACATCTCTCCTGCTCTGTCTTTCTCAGCCTGTCCCATATCAGTTTTTTCTCCTCGTGTGTCCCCATCTGTCTTTTACTTGTTTATCTTTATGTGGATATATAAACACAAAGTTTATCCAGGCTTTGGGTTTCATAAAGAAGAGCTTTTTGGTGTTGCAAATTATCTTGTTAGGTGTGCAGTTTTTATGGGCTAAATCATCTTACCACCGTTCAGGCTTGGGTTTTGGGGGTGTTATTCTATATTTTAGCTCAGTGGAACCCCAGGTTGTCAGTTTGATGACACTGCTGTTGAAATTTTGTTTGGAAATGACTCTTCACTCTAACTCTTTTCTGATTGGTTAGCCACCCTGACTTGTAGCGACAGTGTTAATCCTGTCTCATCCCCAGCCTCTGACCCTGACACACACACACACACCACCACCACCACCACCACCACCAAGGCATGCCCCTCCATGTCACCCATTGCTGCAGGCCAGTTTGCAGCACACGGCTACTCAAAACCAAGCTGTAATAACCTGAAATAATCTCTCATCTCTCTTGGATGCTTTTCAGTAAACACCTTTGGCAGTTAATGCCTAAACTTTTAGACTGAGGTCTTGATTCAGTGAAACTAATTAGAAAGTTCGTATGGTTGCTTCTGTGGACTGTTGGTGTCCTTGGGGAAAAAGGTAGGAGAGGATGTTTGAGACATGTTATGACTGCACATTATCATAATAAGACAGTATTATGTACTGCAATTACCAAATTACTAGGGGATGCTATATTTTATCAGGAATTTGTGCTATTTACAGTAAGCGCTGTGTACAAAGTAAAGGCTGATTAATATGCTCTTGCCGTGCTGTCGCTGTAGTAATGTTTATGAAAACATTTGTAGTTCTGTGTTGGTGAGTCTGTATAGCCCTCTGACACACTAGACAACAGTGCACAGTTTTTAATTCTCTGATATCAAAGTGCAGATAAAAACTCACACACAGTGGAAGAAGTGCAGAGTGCTACAGTTGCTGTGGTCTTGAGTTGCGTTGTGGGCAGGTATGTTTTTGGAAAGGTGCAGGTAAGATTCAGCGGCGGTTTCTGTGGGCCAAGCAGGAAGCACAGACACATACGGAGTAGCTGTGATAGCACTTTGATAAGTTGCACATGGAAGGGAATCTTTAATTTTAAACTAGTTGGGTTATAGTTCATTTTGTGGCTTTTTCTTTCCTGTGGGTAGATTGGTATAGAAAAAGCCAACCTTTTCACTTTTCAACAATATGACCAACCTGCTGGGTTGCAGTTTAATATCAAACATTAAGCTCTCGTGTTTTTTCTTGAGGTGTTTAAACCAAAGTCTACACATTCAAATTTATCACTACTTTAGCCAAAAAGTAGCAGTACTCAGTAGTCTGCAGGCCTGCAGTGAGTGACTAGATATATTAATATTGTTGTGAAACATATGTCTTCTTGTGTGTTATGAAAGGGGTGGCATAAGTTATTGATCATAGCTACTTAAAACTCTCTTCGGTTGGAACAATAAGGCCTGTGTCTGTCCTGTACATGACTGCCCAATCAGGAAGTGGCATGAAAAAGTTTCTTGGTTGTGTTTTAACTGTGGTCGATGCTAACTTGTCTGCAGGCAATACAGCTTAGAAAGTTTGAGGATTTATGAAAAGTTTAATTTTGATTCCATAGTCCAGTATGTGTAAATCTATAAAACCAGTTCATATAAAATTCTTTTAGGTTTTAGAGGCTGAAGTCATTCCATACTGGAATAATATTACTGGTCAGACATCCGAATGAAAATGACAATGATGCAAACATTTATTTTTGGTGGTCAAATAGGAACCCCTATAGTGGAGAGGGACATACTGACTTAAAGAGCAGTATTGACTTGATATATTGATGTAATTGTAGTGGAGATTTCCACATGTATTGCAGCGTTGCTGTTGGACAGTTCTGGTGTTTGGTATCAGAGACAAAACAGTGCTGTTGTGAGAGCAGCCATTTTGTCTCCTATCATCATGTGTCATGGATGGCAGTGCTTGCTAGTACAGATGAGAAGGGTGGTGAGCTTGTTTGTCTCCATCTCTTTCATCTTTCCATCTGTCGCTCCACCTCCATCCCCCCACTCTTTCTCTGCCCATGCATGCTCTCCCTCCTCTTCCCCCTCCTCTCTCATCCTTCATTCTCACCTTTTCCATCTCCACATCCTTGATTGCCCCTCTCTCTCTTCCCCCCCTCCTCTTTTCATTTCCAGCCAAAAGGTTAGCGGGGGTCTTTAGCACTGTGGTGACATTCAAAACTGAGTGTCATCACAGCCTCTCTTGCTCTCTCTCCCTCTCTCACCTGTCCCTCCCTCCCAACCTCTTCCTCTGCCTCCGCCTCCCCCATTCTCCTCCTGCAGCGAAGGCCTTCTGGACGAAGGCGCTGTGCCTGGAAGAGAGGCTGGCGTTATTACAGCTCAAGTGTTTGTGTGTGGGCTGTATGTGTTTTGTGTGTGAGATAGAGATGGTGTGTCAAGTACTGCTCTGACCTGTGTGTGTTAATCTATCCTTGACCTCTCTGGGTGTTGGTGTGTGTCATATCCTGTTTTTCCCCCTTCATCCTCTGGCTCCGATAGACTGTGTAGCCTTACACAGTCTGCTAAGAGGGAACAAATAGGAGAAAACCAAGACTCTTCAATGGGAAATACTCGTAAGCTGTGCATCAGAAATCCTCTGATAAACTGCTGTTAAATCCCATTGCTGAAAAGTGACAGCGGCACTGCAAAACTCCATCCATCTCTCCATCCAGCGGAGACTGTTGGCGTGTCTGTGTCCTTCCCTCCCTCTGCATTTCTATCATCATTTCTCTCCTCTAGTGAGTCAGATGGCTGATGAAAGGTTAAGTGGTCCTGCTAGTGGCATCAACATCCAGTTAGGAAGACAGATACAAGGCCAGAGGGGGGGGCGGGGGGCAAGAGCTGGATCCAGCAGCTAAGTGACAGAGGCAGCACAGCTTTAAGTGAACATATTTCATCAGAAATGTCCAATCCTCCAATCAAAGATATATCGTCCCTTGTAGTGCACAAGTGTATTTAATAGGAATCCACTGTTAGACATTATTTACTGCAGGAAACAAGTTATGAGACTGGTTTTGCATCTACTTCCTGTTAGAAGGTATTGCTCTGCTGTTGGCTTGCATTAAAGTGCTGAGTTAGATTCAGACACACAGCAGATACACGTTTGGATTGCTCCGAAGAGGTTGCAGCACATTGACCAGGGAGAAAAGTGCACGTGTGTGTGTGTGTATATGTGTGTCTCAGGGGAGAGCTTTACCCAACAGCCTTATTGGAAGCTCTCAGGAAGCCAATTGGTTGTTAACAGGCAGAAAGGCGGGGCAGGAAGGCAAACTGACCAATCTCTGTGCACACTGTCCAAACCCATCTGTCCCATTGGTCTAAAAGGGGCTTGTCAATAGTAGTGATTGATTATGACGCTTTGGGGGTAGCACACTCGCCTGGAGAGTGTTTGTGTGTACCTTGCTGTGTGCTCACATTTAAAGGAATATTTTGGAATTTTCACTCTTGTAGTGTGGTTTCTTATGAAACCTTTTTGCAAGATCATATCTTAATCCTTTTATACAGGCAGGTAGACCAGACTGAAACAAGAAACCACCACATGTGTGGGCTTTTTTTTGGCTACTCAAGTATTCCAAAGCTTCCTTTACTTGACCTTCAAAGGGTAACAAATCTCTACAGCCAAACAGCTGGCGTTTGTGAATGAACTGAGGCTCTCCTCAGTTAGTAATAAATCCTGTAGAGGTTGTCCCCACTGGGTTAGGGTTAGACTCTGTGGACACACAGGTAGTGAAGCTGGTTATGTCCTGTTGTTTCTGCTCAGCCAACCCAGACATATTCAACAGCACTGGAAATGAATTGGTTAATCTTCACTGCATCTTTTTAAAGTAGAAAATCTTTGTAGATTGATTCTGATCATTCCAGGGGGAACATCACTTGTAGTAGACTCCTCATTTCATAATGATAAAGCATTCATTTTCCACAAGGTTTTATAGAAGAATTGTTCTTTTAGTAGAAAGTTTTTACTTGGGCAGTGTGAAAGAAAATGAATGAATTACCATGTCAGGTCCAAAACAATCAAGCAGAGGGGCAGGCAAACCATTGCCCACAACTTTCCAACCCAGGACAATATGGATTGACTCTTCCATGCCAGTGTGCCAGAATAGCAGCCTGTATGCCCAAGACAAATTTCCCTCGGGACACAATAAAGTAATCTTGAAGAAGGGTCTCATCGTTGACCTTTTACTCTATCTGTTTGAATCTGAAAGTTGACAGAATTAATGTTGAAACCGTTTCTTTACACATTCCAGTCAGTGAGCAAAGCTTTCACTTGCAGAGCCAACGTTACTCAGAGGACGCAAACCCACAGTGCGTGGTGTAAAAACTGACTTTTGAATAGACTTTTGCTCATTTCTGTTTTCCAGGCCAGTTGATCTAGATAAGACTAATCCAGACCAGAAAAACAAGCCCTTTCTCGCTCTCTCTCCTTCTCCCTCTCTTCCTCAGTGTCATGACCACATGTATAATTGCACCCCTCTGCTTTGACACACACAGTGGCGAGCAGGTTCTTAAGGGACTCAGTAGGGTCAGTGTTGAGCAGCCCTGTAACACAGTGGTTTTCAAAGTGAGGTGTGGGGACCCGCATGGGTCCTTGAGGGGCTTCTTTTATTTAACCCTCTGTGTTTTTGCTTTTTCTGGTAAGGTTCAACTATTACTGTGATTTCTCCTTTTTTTTTCTCACAATTTTCTAATTTATGTGTTGTTTATTGTCTAGTGGCTTTTTACTTTTGCCTTGCTAATCTTATGGTCATTTCTTGCTCATTTGCGAATTGCCTCTTCTGTCATTGAAAGAAATAAAGTATAAATTTGCTCTGGTTTCAAAGGGGTAATCTTGCCATTCTGAATCTATTTGTTAGTGTTCAAGCATGACATCTAAGCCTAAACAATCTAATCCTGAACACATACAAAAATATCTCTTGATATAAAGGTCACTATTGGGGGGAAAAGTCACTTCAAATGCAGGGGTATGTGGCTTAATGAACATCAGCTTGGGGATTTTGTACATAAAAAAGTTTGAAAACATCTGCTGCAACAGGTTCCTTAGCACAGTGAGTGAGACACAGGCACACACACTTTGGTCAACCCCCCACACAACTCCAGTAGCAGGTTCCTTGGCTTGCCTGAGGCCTCTCTCTCCCTCTCTCTCTCTCTCTCTCTCTCTCTCTCTCTCTCCCTCTCTCTCTCTCTGGGCCTCTGTCCTCTGGGTTCAGACTCAGAGCTGGCCAGTGGTTTTTCCTACCACATGGTAAAGGCAGGGAACAGATTGGATAAACACAGCCCCTTCCTGCTGCCCCCTCCTCCCCCACCACACACACACACACACTCGCGCACACACACACACACACACTGCCCATTAATGGAGCAGCCGTGCGTAAAATAACCATATTTTCTCTAGCTTCACTGCCTCTCTCTCTCTCTTTTCTCTCTCCCTCCCCCTCCCCCCGCTCTCTTCCTTCCTTCCGGGCCTCAAATCCCAGCCCCAAACACACCGCCCTGCATCCCTTCACTTGTGTGTAATTACACAGACACACACCCACACACACACACAGCTAGCCAGCTCTGGCGTGGTGTCCTCCATTTAGGAACAAAGGTATAAATTAAAGTGGCTTAGATCCTAGCGATAATGGAAGGTGTGTGTTTGTGTGTTAGCCAGAGGAAGAGAGAGATCAGCCACTTGTAAAGGTGTTCTAGCCTATGCTGTCGAGTTCGGTTACTTGCATGTGTACTGTATGTCCTAAGTTTTCTCTCTGCAGTAGTTTCTTTCTCTTTGTCTTAATTTTGTCTCTGTCTCTGTGTCTCTCTCTCTCCTCTCCTCTCTCTCTTTGTGTGTGTGTGTGTGTTTCTGTGTCTGTGTGTGAGGAAACATAGTGCTGTTGACATGGCAGTGATTTCCTGTAGTAAAGCCTGGAGGCTACAGACAGTTTAGCTGCCAAGCCATCGACAGCACAGACACGACTGCAGGCTTGACTTGCATTGCGCCATGTCTGCTTGCCAGGGCTCTCGCTCCACCACAGACTTTAACTTGGTTCTAGATAGCTGCCTTTCCATTCAGGTATTTTCATTCAAAATATGATGTGTTAATTACAGAGGCAGAGAAACTTCTACTGTTGAAGTTTGCTTTTTTGATTAAGAAGATTTTTGTTGAAGAAATTGTTTGTGAAATTGTTTTGTTTGTGAAATATCCTTCCACCACACTTGTCCAGAAATAGCAGTGTGCTGTTTTTCTTATAAAGACCTGTCATTGTGTTTGCATTGCCATTGGTTTATATGATAGAAAACATTAGCTGATGGCAAAGAACAACTCCTGTCAGTTAACGTTTTGATGCAGTTGCCAGCTAGTTTTTCTGTTTCTCCCTTCTTTTTCTGTTTTTTTTCCTGTGTGTGTGTGTATGTATGTATGTGTGAAAAAAAGTACAGTTCCTTGCAAAGCTTAATTTTATTACATTTGACTCCAATTTGGATGGAAATATGGGAAGATTGAAAATTGACTGCATATACATATGTGTACATCTGGTCAAAGTAGCTTGTGAATAATCATCTGCATGCACGGATACGTTTTTTAGAAACCTGCTTATAAACATTGAAGTACAAGTTAATCAAGCAAAATTCTTTGATAGGTCTGGGCATTGTGGAAAATACTTTGTTGTGGTTTAGTTTTCTGTGTAGAATGAAGGCACATTTCTAATGCACTGTGGTAACATTCTCCATGCCAAACAGGCCGTTTAAACTTGGCAGCTTGGCAGTGATATTTTGTGGTTTTAGCTTAGCTAAATGGACGGCCTGGATAATTGCAGCTTCACAGAGTAGCTCAGTTGGTTTGAAATGCAGTGTAGTTAGTGATTGCCAGTTCATCTATCAAGTAAGCTAATACCTGATGTGTCATGCCCATTGAACTGATTGCTTATGGTTATAGGTGGCATGGTTGTTGTGTAGCTGTCATTTGACTTTCTCCATAGATTATGTGATGCCTGCAGTAATCCAGCAATGATAGCTGACTAAAAAGTGCCCCTTTTCTGTTTTAATCTGGCCTACAAAAGTGTCGGCCACTCCAAGGTCAAGGTCCTGATATAGTATCTGAAGTTTTGTTTTGGGACATACTGTGCTCAGTGCAAAAGAAAGGCTTTTCCCATCCCACCCTGACAGCATCCAAAACAAGCTCCTCTGGTGTCTACTGTGCATTTGTTTTTCTTCATGATAAGTTTTGATGCACGCTGCCTGTCTAAATGAAAGTGTTTTTGTAAACTCTGATGCATCAAATTGGAAGAACTGTCTTAATATAGCAGGGCATTTTTTCTCTTCAGTGCTCACATAAAGCAAAATTATTTTTGCTGATTAAAAAAAATTGTGATAAATAAGAATGAAAATACATTGGTTGAATTAATTTGCAAGCTTGGCTTGATTGGTTCAGTTCTGTTTCACAGCAGTTCAAAGCTGTCCGAACCTGAACCTGGATAATAGGTTTCTCCCTGCCTCCCAGAGATGTCAGGGGTTTTGGTATTAAGGTGAAAGTACAAAATATGACTGTCATTATCTGACACTGAAGAGCAACTTGTCCAATACTAATGTTTTTGAAAGACTTTACATCAATTTATTATTTATTGATGGTGTGCTGTGGTGTTCAGATGTGTGTCTCGTCTACCCCAGCTCCCACACCCTCTTTTTGACTCCACACCACGTGTGTGTGTGTTTCAGCAGGGGGAGGAGTAGAGGGCTAATGCCTCATCCTTTGATGAGATTTTGCATTTAAAGTGGCACACTGACCGTTCACCTAATTCCCTCTGCCATGGCAGCCGGGCCTCAGCGCTGCTCTGCGTGCGTGTGTACACATGTGTATGTGAGAATGAGAGGGAGAGGGAGCTCTGGCTGAATGGGGAGAGGAAGCCACAGAAATGAAGAGTTATAGCAATAAAAGGTGAAACGAAGAGAGAGCTCATCTTTTCCGTGGGTGTAGCAAAGTTTTGTTCAAGGACACAAGCATGCTGAGCAACACGAGAGAGAAAGAAAGACATGAGTAAGCATGAGAAGAAAATGAGAAAGCGAGTCAAAAGAGGTATTTCTCCAGCCATTTCCAGGCTGACACAAGGCGGGAGGTGAACTTCTAAAGGCAAAACAGAAACAATGAGGGTGAGCAGAGGAAAGGAAGGGATTTCTCATCTTCTTGTTCTTAATCGCAGCTGTGATGTGGTGAAAGCCCTGAGGCAGCCGTGAGGGCATACATGCAAAACACACTCTTACCCAGCCACATTTATTTTATACTTTAGATCGCAGAATTCAGGTTCTAATTTAGTGCGTGTGTCAGAGCGACTTAGACCGGAAGTCTTCATAGTATCTTACTGCAAAGGATGTGAAATTGCACTCAATTACTCATCTGCCATGTACACACACACACACAGAAACACCCCCC